>BQNB010004410.1:15464-106074 GCA_026074375.1 Tanacetum coccineum | reverse complement strand
TCTCATGGATCTTCAATTGTCATGATGCATAGGCGATTACCTTGCCTCTTTGCATGAGTACACAACCTAATCCTTGATTCGACGCGTCATAGTAAACTACAAAGTCTTCGGATCCTTCCGACAATGACAATATTGGTGCATTACACAAATTGTCCTTCAATGTCTAAAAAGATTCCTCTTGTTCCTTGCCCGACTCATACTTCTGATTATTTTTAGTTAGTGAAGTAAGGGGTTTAGCAACCTTAAAAAAATTACGATGAAACGTCGGTAGTAACGTGCCAATCCTAAGAATAACCGTATCTCGGATGGCATCTTAGGTACTTTCTAATTCTTCATTACTTCTATCTTACTAGAGTCCACATGAATATCATTTCTATTAACCACGTGTCTGAGAAAATGAACTTCTTGTAGCCAGAATTCACACTTGGAAAACTTGGCAAATAACTTATCTTTCTTCAACAGTTCCAACGCTATCTTTAAATAAACCTCATGTTCCTCCTTAGACTTTGAGTAGATCATGATATCATCAATAAACACAATGACAAACTTGTCTAAATACGCCTTGCACACCCGATTCATCAAGTCTATGAAAACAGTTAGTGCATTGGTTAACCCAAAAGGCATAACTGCAAACTCAAAATGTCCATACATCGTCCTATATGCAATCTTTGAAATATCTTCTTCATGCACTCTTAAATAATGATAACTAGATCGAAGATCTATCTTAGAGTAATAACACGAACTTTGTAACTGGTCAAACAAGTTGTCGATCCTGGGGAGGTTCTTGGTAGTCAGCTTGTGCAACTCTCGATAGTCTATGCACATTCGAAATGAACCGTCCTTCTTTTTGAACAACACAGGTGCTCCCTACAGAGAGTGACATGGTCAAATAAAACGTATATCAACGAATTCTAAGGGTTACGAACCAGCGAATAGGGTAGCAAACGAATATCGAATCAAAGGCTAGGAAACATATAAGGGATTTCACATATGCAAATAGATGTGGATCAAATGACATAAGAATCCTTAAAAGAAATGATAGAGTATCTATACCGATAGAAACGCAAACAAAAGCCTCAACAAAGCGTACCAAGACAAAAGGAACACATATCGAATAATGATACGTATCAAGATTGATAAATACGAAAGATAAAATTCTTATACCAATAATCGACTTTACTCGAAAGAACCAATTAAATATTGTTTTTATAAAAAAATCATTTTGAAAAATAAAGAAAATCGTTTTAAATAAAAAAAATCGTTTTAAATATAAAAATCGTCTTAAATATAATCTTTATAAAATTTATTTTAAACATGGTTGTCATAAAAATCCAGAGACAGTTATCTAACGGTGTATCACATCTTACCACTATGAATCATTTTAAACCTACTTTTCATAATAGAAATAAAATTTATTAACCACAAAAAGAGTTTCGTATCTTATTTGTATAGACCATTTTTAAACCATATTTTGTTAGCACAAAGATCATTTTAAACATGGTATTGATAGTCAACCTGTATCACATCGTTTTATAAAAATCATTGTAAACATAGTTTTCATAAAAATAAAGAGACATTCACATAAAAGCGATGTCATAACATATTCATAAAATCATTTCAAAAATAGTTTTCCCCAAACAACATCAAGATATACTTCAAAAGGGTTTTTATAATTCGACATCAATATAAAATATGTTACTCAAACAAATTCAAAAGGTTTTAATAATTTGACATTAATATAAAATATGTTACTCAAACATAATTCTATTGTTTGAAAGCGAAAGGAAGTACAAGGAACCATATAGTCAGAATAACAGTGAAACGAACATGCACAAGAGAAATTCATACGAAGACATTACGAACCAAAAGAAGAACGTAAAGACTCATCTGTACTCACGATCAAAAGAACAACCATTGAAAATCGGCGGTACTAACATGCCGCAACATATTACGAAAACCAAAGGATATATAAAGAACGGAGTAATGATCCGCACTAATATGTTAGGAAAAATTAGTGCTTAAAAGAAAATTTTGATACTCATACGGGTAATCAATATAACGAAAGTATTAGCTGTGTGATTGATATGATTTGTATTGCAGATCCGAACAACCAATATTCATCAAGACACCGAATAGAAAAGTTTTAGGATCTTTCTATCTGGACATAGGTACGGACCAAGGAATGCTAAAAATGAGGGTTATATGTTCGAGACAAAATAATTGAGCAGACGAACAAACTCAATAATCATAATAATAGTAATAACAGGTATCCGGGGTATCCACAAACGTTAGATAGAAGGGAAACTTACTATCTACGCAACTGAGCCTAACATAATCGCTCATTAGGTAAAAGAGGGATTCCATAACTATATTCTTGTCAATCCTTTTCATGATACACACATATCCACTAATATTACACTACCGCTTACTCAAACAAAACACTGATTAATGCAATCATGGTCACATAAAGTCCCCCCCCAAGTGTATGATGCCTTTATATTATGTTGGTCACCCATAATATAAGTGCGTCTTTCATACGTGTACTTACTTCCAAGGCTAAACATCTCACTGATAACACAATATGAAGCCACATATACTTACATTGCACACTTAAAACCACTTCAATTTAACACAAAAAACAATGCCTCTATCAAAGCATATTTATTTATATAAAAATTAAATGAAAACCAGATCAGGAAAGAAAACGACAATCTCGAAGCGCCTAAAAATACGTAATATCCAAAAGAAATAATCGATAGCAACGTGTCGAGGTAAAAGACAGGATAAACTTATGCTAGGCCTCGCTTAGGTTTGACTTTTCTTTGGGTGTGGAAGTCAACCGACTCCCGGGGGTCCAGACTTGTACAAGCATCCGACAGAGATCTGAGATCGTATTCTTCTCTGACTCTTCTAACTACCCTTCCTCCTTTGGTTCCTTGAGAGGCTCCTCCTCAATTGGCTGCCTCCTCTAGATACTTTTTGATATCGAGTAGCCCGTAGGACGAGATAAAACTCAAAGAAAAGAAGATAATGAAAAATACATAAACAATACCAAACATAGTTCCTATTATGCAACTATATGAAGGACTCCTAGGTTATAGTCTAGGTTAAACCACCTACTTCTCTATAACCAATGGCTTTGATACCAATTTGTCACACCTCGCCAAGGCAGAAACGCGAGGCATAACGCCATGGGTATCATCACAACACATTGATGTCAACAATAGAGATTGTTTAAAAATGCATTTTATGAAAATAAATTTTTTTAATGTGTTTATGAGACGATACAAACACAAAGAGGGGTCGTTGTCTTGAGTTTATCGTACCACTCAATTACTTAGACATAGAAAATAAATCCAAACTAAATGTCACAACAAATCAAAATATCCTAAGTACGAAAATATGCAATGAAGGCTCCAAAAAAGAAGACTCCATCATGAAATTTCTTAGGTCTCTCTAGCCACAAATCTAAACATCCTTAACTTCGTTATGCTCACCTAAAAATGATGCTTAAAACATCAACAATAATGTTGGTGAGAGTCGAAGGTTTTAGACACGCAATAATACTCGCTTTTACGGTGATTATCAAAACAAAGTTGAATACATTAATTGAACTATCATGAACCTATGCTAACATGCAACCAAAATCAAATCAAACATATTCACATCTTAATTTTCACCATTTGGGCTTAGAATAGCTGGCACTATAAGCAACCAAACTCACCCAGAATGTATCACACAGCATATCACATTGGATAGGCATACCCATCCGCTCTCATTGAGTAGGCGTACTCATCCGATCCCAAATCAATATCACAAATCTCACAGAGTAGGCGTACTCATCCGATCCTAAATAACACATGTATCACATAGTTATATAATAGTCATGTAATGTCCATACACAATTTAAAACACATAATCACAACGATAAAACATTTCAAAACATATTTTGCATCATTTTCATCCTAAGAAAAACATAAAATAGGACTTATTGTAACTCACCCTGATGACGTGCTTACTTCATAAATTCCTTGAATCAACCTAACATAAATAAAACACATGTTACACGCGATTAGGCTAAATGCCCAAGACGATGTAACAACCAATTTATGGACTTCTATGTTCATATTATGATTATAAACCCTTTACCATACTTCTCATATCTCACTTATACTCTAAATACCTTTAATCATTAATTCTTGTTTTCCAGATTTTTGGCAGAATTTTGTAGTCACTTTATGTCACACAAATAATAATAATAAATATCAAATTACTTTTCCTTTTTCATTCCCTACCTTTATAATGGGGGTATGAAGGCTACTGTGTTTTTTAGAAAAAAAAAATAATAATCAGCTAACTTTTATAAAATTTCTACATCTTAAAGTTACTAAATTCGGATCTGAATGCACACCAAAAAGTTTGATTTTTCTAAAAATACTTAGACAATGAATTAGGACTTGTTCTTTGAGTTAGAGTTAATAGACACATAAAATACGACCTTTGATTTTTCCCAAACCTTGAATCAACTTTTAAGTTGGGGTTTTAATCCTCGAAATCAGACCCAAATCTGACCCGAATTTACTATTTTGACAACTTTTCTTGTAAAAATTATTTGACTAACTTTTATACCTCAAAACCTTTCGGGGCTGGACTTTTTGGAAACTAAACTCTCTGAACTTCAATTTAGGTACAAGATTTATCCCAAAACCCATTTTTATCATTGAGATATCATTTAATCAACACGACCCAAAATTCTATCAAACCCTAACTTTTAATTTAACGCGATCAAACCTAAACCGTTTACACCCACATGCTCTAAATCTAATCCCGAACACTTCCATATAGTTTTCTTTATCTATTTATTTACATAAAAATTTTTATGAACCCTAATTATACATCAAATTAAGATACTAATTGAAAAAGTTTTTAAACAAAAATTAATTCAAGATATACAATAAATCTTTATTGTTACACTTGAATCCCACATGGTTCTTGATAAAAAAATATTTTTTTCTTTCTTGAGGGATTCGGCCAAACAAACAAAGAGGGAGAGAAAAGTGTTTTAGGGTTTTCCTTAGTTTTGTATTTATACTATCTAGAATCCTTGTTGCACTCAAATTTTGTTTCCTTTTTTTCCCTTCTCTTTTTTTTGAACCGACCCACAACACCCCTTAATTATATATTATAGTATATTATAACTATATTATATATATATATATATATATTTAGTATATATATATATATTTATATATTATTTTGTTATAATTATATATATTTTTTTATATATATTACTTATATTTTTTGTTAGATATTAGAAAAAGACTCGGTCACCCCGTGTATTTTACTGTTTATTATAGCTCGTAGTTTAATATTTAATAGTACGTTTTTTTCTTTTTAAGCTCGGGTACGAATACCCCGGTTATATTGTAAGTACTTATATTTAGCTCTTCCAACTTTGGAAGAGCAAGCTGTCTTAAATTTCATTTACAAAGAAACACTTTCTCTCTTTAGAATTGATTCTTTCTGTGTTTCTTCTCTTTAGAAACTAGCAAGATCAAGTATCGACCCCGTTGTTATGATAAAGGATATACCACATGGGTATTAGAGCTAATGGGATGATTTGATCTGTTTGTATTGTGCTATTTCTTAGAGAGCTTGATTTAGATCAAAAAGGTGGTACATTTGATGTGTTCTAAATCGTTTTTTTTTAGATCTCCGAATTTTGTTGTTATGAGTAATGATAAGTTTGGTGTTTCTAGTTGCTATTTACCTTGTGGTACTGTGTTGTGCAAAAGAAATCAAGCAAAATCGTTCAAAAGGGTGATTTATAGGTGATTTTGTGTGAAAAACGTCGTTGTTCTTCGTGGAGAGTTGCCAGAATTTCTTCACGGCGGTTTGCTGAAAAAATATTATTTTATTAAGTAGGTTACCAACCCTCTGACACACGGCGGGTTGCTTAGGTGGCGGGTTGCTCAAGCGGCGAGTTGTTACTAAGCAGCGGTTTGCTTACCAGCGGTTTGCTTAGGTGGCGAGTTGCTCAAGCGGCGATGATTGTTTACTAAGCTAGCGGTTTGCTTACCAGCGGTTTGAACAGTGTTATCAGCGGGTGAATATTTTATTGCAAATATCTTAAGAAAACTCAACGGCGGTTTGATTAAAATATTCTTCGCGGCGGGTTGCTTGGCAGCGAGTTGTGTTCGGCGAGTTGCCCTAAGATTTCACCAGCGAGTTGCCTTAATTCCTCGCGGCGGGTTGCTTGGCAGCGAGTTGTGTTCGGCGAGTTGCCTTAAAATTCCACCGGCGGGTTGCTTATTTCTTTGCAGCGGTTTGATAGCCTTTGGCGCGAGTGAGCTTCTGTTTGGAAATTTGAAATATTTACAATCGGGATTTAATATCACTAAAACAAAATACGAATACGTTACCTCACCACTTTTAAACGTACACTAACTTTCATTGAATCGATCAAAAACATATCATTATCATATAATACATGCATGTCTAGTATGCAAGCATGAACTCCAGTGTGCAGGTTTGATACATGCCACCAATGCTTGATAGAACAGACTTTGAATCTTGGCAAACAACATATACGACTGTACTGTATAGAAAAGGATTATGGTACTCAGAGAATATTATGAAGTCCATAAGGAAGGGACCATTTCAGATGGGGAACGGTCTCAGATGTTGTTTATGGTAGGAACCGTGAGTGCAGGTCACAAGGTCCAGTACGTGTAGAGTCCTTAAGACCTTTCGGCTGAAGAAAAGGAAAGTATAAAGCTGACATTCGTGCACAACCAAGATCCTACTTCTAGGGTATATAACAATCGGACATATACTCACTCATCATCATATACTGACGCCAAAGACATTTGGGGGGGAAACGTGAAGGATTTGAAGGTTCTGATGTTTAACAAGGATGAAGGGAATCTCAGTTATACGATGAATTTTGAACACTTCGTGCAAATCAAAGGAGGAGAAAACATTCAAGGATTACTAGTTTGGTTTACGAGCTCATTAATGACTTGAGAAACATCAAGTATGACCCCCCCCTCATGTTCAGGTTAAGCCTTAACTCAAAGTTGGTGAACATACAGGGTTGCTGAGTTGGGTAGATTCATACTGAAGTCAAACTTAATAGAGGTTTTTTGAAAGAGTTCAAACTCGTGATCTGTTCTCATGCCTACTTAAAAAGCAAACATGAGGTGCTGTAAGAGAACAGAATTATTGCTGGAAAGGTTCGGTCAACCAATTATGATCCTTTGGGGGTAGGGGGGGCACTAGTGTCGGACGCCTCAGTTCAGAAGTATCCAACACAATCATCCAATTCTCTCAACCCACAAAATGAACCATCTACCTAGCTGACTACTTTCAACTAGACTCAGGTAAGTTCCTCACCTAGAAAACTTGATTGAAAGTTTATCCAACACACTTTCACTCCTCACTCATTCGTACAGATCACATCTTCCTTCAAACTTAACAATTCAACTTGAGCTTGGTCTAATGCAAGGAATAAAAACTATGGTTAAGACGGGAAAGTTGTGGTTCATGATGTCCGTGGTAGTACAATACGAATAATCAAGGGAAGACCATTTCAGAAAACAATGCAAGAGGGAAATGGTTTGTAGCTGGAATGTAGGGGACAGAACAGAGGGAGCACGATTAATCCTGGTCAGCGAACCCATCAAGTGGCTACAACTTGTAACGGACTAGGGCACATTGCACGAGGAAGTTTCAAGCAAAGCGACTTCAAGATCCAGTACTACTTCCAGGAAAAGATGCTACTAATGCAGACCAGAGGAGTGGTGCAGTACTGGATGAAGAACAGTCGTTGTTTCTTGCAGGGGAACAGGTTACCAACGTTGATGATGATGTGGATGATTCACCCGAGAATGATTTGGCACTCAATGTGGACCATATTTTTGAAGAGATGAAATGGATGCATTTCGAACTCTGATGTGATGAGGGTCCATTCACAGACCATGTTCATGGCAAACCTCACATCTGAAGATCCAATCTACGATGAAGCTGGGCCATCATATGACTCGAATAATCCATTTGAGGTACAAGATCATGATGCTTTTGTAGATCATATGGATGAGTATCATGAAGTACACGAGATGCAAAACGATGTACAACACAACTACGTTGTTGACTCTGATGCTGACTATACGAGTGATAGTAATATTATTCCGTATGATCAGTATGTGGAAGACAACGAAGAACATGTTGTACAATGTAATGCATCTTCTGTACGAAATGATGCACTAATGTCTATTCTTGATGAAATGCATGAACAGGGTGTTACAAGTAGATTAACGAATAAGCCAAAACTGGTAATGATATGGTTCAGTGACCTATGAACTTGCGAGATATAAGGAACTGGCTCGAGGATATGAAAAACGGCAAAGTTTGAATTAACTGACAAGAACGGAAAATGATGAACAAATGAGATAATCATCTCGGACGAAAACAGAAAGGAAATTCTTTAAAATCTTTGAACTTCATTTAGCACAAATACTCCTTAGTTCTATGTTTGACATTTTAGTCAAAGACAAAAGGAGTAACACTTTGTTAAAGGATTTTTAACAAAAACGTAGACAAATTCCTTGAAGAGTTTTGGACTTAAAGAGCTAAAGATAAGATTGAAGATAGATTATTATAAACAGGATCAGTAGTTCAAAAGTGCACATGTTGTGTCAACCAAAATCATTTTATGATGAAAGCACAAGGTAGCTATAGGCTACAAAAATCCGTATGGTCTCGCTCGTTGCAAAGCAAGCTCTGTAGCTTTGTATAATGGATCATGTACTTGTCATACCAATCATACACCCACTGTCTTTACATGACTCAGAGGTATACACGTGAGTTAGCTGAGTATAAACTAGAAAGGAATGCTGTTTGAAAATTCAAAGCCCTCTATGTGTGGAAAATAAGTTAGGTTTTTTCCCCTCAGATTTACTCGAAAGAGAATTTTTGCAACCTTTGCTCCCAAAGAATTATGACCCAGAACAGATATTTTGGTCCAATAGATGACGACAAAACAGAAAAAGGCTGAGACCTTAGCTCCAAACCAATTTCAGCTTTGACGGTGTATCCTACCCAATACTCTCTGTCAAGCTTGTCCCCAGAATTTTCAACTAAAAGTCAAGTGAAGATTTAATCTTTATGTACTACACAATTTTTATGAATGAATTTGACAAAACTTGCAAAACTAGAATCACCCCAACAGGTATTACAGAGGGGGAAAGAGGTTTTGAGCAAACAAAAAGATGTTACCTCACTGAAGTTATTCCATTTTTCAAAACTCTTAAAGAACACTTTGTTGGAGTTCAAACAGCCCTCTTTAAAGAAGTTAAAGAAATGGAAGAAATTTTTGATCAAATGAATAACGAAGTGGACAAGAATACTGTAGACAAGCAATGTGCTGAAATTGAAAAGAAAAACCTTCTCATTGAAAATGAGAATCTGATTGTTAATTGTTTGTCGACTCAACTGCTGTATGATGTGGAAAAATCACGTTGTCTAGATCTTGAAGCTGACATGTCTAAAGTTCATGATGAGTCAAAACTTATTTCAAAACTTGAAAGGGAATACCTAAATTTGCAATTAAAGTATCAACATCTTCAAGAAAGTTTTGATAATAAAAATTCACAAGCATCACAGGAAGCTCCTGATTTTAACTCATTCTTTAAGATCAAGAATCTCGAACATCAGATTCAAGTAAAAGATAACGTGATTAGACAATTGAAAGATCTAGTCGCTAATGTGAATGACAGAAGTTGTGAGCCTTATAATGCTAAAGATGTCACTGCTTTATGAACAAAATGATTGCTGATAGAGCTAGAACTTAGAAGCAAGGTCAAACAAATTACAAGGAATTGTATGTGTCAATAAGATTACGCCGTGCTCACACAAGTTGAAAAGACATCTACCATGTTAAATACCCCAGATTGAGAGTCTAAAAGTCAATTGCGAAGCAAAAGAGTCCTGTTTTATAGTGACTATAGTCAAAACAAAAGTTCTTGCTCCTGGAATGTATGCCATTGACGTTAAACCCCTCCCTCATCCCCTTAGAACAATAGGAGGTGTCATTTAAAACTATATAGCATCTTAAGAGAGTGTAGACAGTTAGGGAGTTTGTAGAGGAAGCTTGAGTAGTTAAACACTGATAAGCACTAAACTATGCTTGCGATACACTAAGCTATCTCAGGTGTTGGGATTCTTATTTTGATGATCACAAAATTTTATATGCAACAATGAAGATAGAGAAACAACAAGGACTTAAGTTGTAATATTAGGTTGCTTAATTATGTTAGCTATGGTTTTTATTGTAATCCCTAGCCTCTCTAGTTTATAAAGTGAGGCAGGGAGTCTGGTTTAGTATCAATCCATAAGGTGGTGTAGTCTTTTGTGGTTCAATGAGAGTCTAGACCTCAAAAAAAGTGTGTAGACATATAGTTAGATAGTTAATATGTTAGTTATAAACGTCTATGTATTAGCTCAAGATCATTTGATTCCTGTTAATTATTGAGTAACCGTTATATGATTTGATCACATAGAATTAGGGCTGTGTTGAATAAAAGGAAAACCTTGTATGTTATACATTGATGTTCTTATTCTTTTCGCTGCTGTATATTCAATGTTTTCGTTATTCTAGATGGCTTAGATCAGGGATTCCACAATGGTATCAGCGCCTCGTGGCTCTCGATCTAGGATCTACACGGTTTGTTTATGTAGTGGCTATGAAGAAAAAAGAAGGTATGATCTTATGTATTGATGTTGGGGGATTTTGGTGATTTTTAGGGGTTTTTTGCGACCTCTTTTAAATGGTTTGTTAAAAATATGTGTTCGTGTTTGATTTTGGATGAATCAGGAAGTTGAAAAAACCTAATTCTGATCGTTAGTGTATGATTATCATTGTGACAATTTAGTGACTAAAAAAGTGTCACTAAAGGGGCATCGTCTGGTCTTGACTTGATCATGATTGTTGTGTGCTCTACGTTCTATGATTTTGATCGTTTGCTGTTGGAGAGTATGGCGATTAGGATTTCCAAACTGTAAAGTGTTATCACACGTTTAGACATGGGTTCATGGTAATTCGTGATACATGGTTGTAAGTGGGCAGAAAATTCTTTGTTACTTTTTGGAAGCCTTTCACTAAGCTGCATGTTATACTTCTAATTGCCGACGTATGTCATTGATTAATTGGCTGTTAAGGTTACTGGTAATGCGGACTGTGGTTACTGGATGTGATATCTACAAGAGTAAAATACTACTAAGGTATAATCACTACTTCTCGTTACTACACTTTATACTGCTGCATAGGATAAATTTGAACTGCACGATGATCCATAAGTTGAGATTCGAGGGTTTGTACATGCTTCTTTAATTAAATTCTGCTCGGAAATACTGCAATGAGGTTATACTGCCAGTTATTTGTTAATACTGGTAGCTTTGTCCCGAGATGTTTGGTTAATACTGTTCAGTTATGACAGATATCGGACACACATGGAAAACTTTCTTCGGACAACACAGGCTAGTTTTAAGTTTAAGTTTTGGTTTTTTTTTAATTGGATAGTGAAGGTTTGTTCAAAACACACACACAAGAGATTGTTTATGTTCTCAACACGGTTTAAAAGCTCATTTTGGATTGTTTGATTTAATTGGTTACGGAGTTTGGAGTTTATTTGGTTTATCATTATTTAAGATTGAAATAGGTTTCACGAAGGAGTCTACTTATTTTTATCTTGAAATCGAGGGTTGGGGTGGTTGCCATGATTTCAATGATAACTTGCTTGGAACGAATACGATTATGATTGGGGACTAGGGTTAATCTAGTTTCCATCGGTCAAGGGGTGGTTGGTGAGGACCTGGGGAACTATCACTTTAACAGGGAGTTACGTATGTCAGTGCTCAGTGTTACACGAAGATGTCGATGAGGATAAAATTCAGAGGTGGTGTGGTTTAGAGATTGATCAGACAAAATTCTCTACACAATTTTTAAATCTACAACAGTGCAGCTTAAGATAAAAATTTGGGGGATTTTAACTTTAGTTTCAAGCTTTAGTATATCAAGTGGACTTCATCAGTGATCATTACAAAGAGCTACAGAATTAAAGATTCAGAGATGGTTAATATACTTTTCAGGGGAAGCTTATTGTTACATATTTAACCATCTACAGCACCACTTGAGGGGAAGTGTTCAAAGGGTTGCTTATCTACTCAAGACCCTATTGGATGATTACAAAAAGGGGAAGAAGATTCATGATTTTACACTTATTATTACTGGTGGGCATGTTCAAAGGAGATTTAAGTCAAGGGGAAAGCATTGTTCTCTTTTCATGAAGATTGTTTTGTAATATCAAATAGGGGTAAGATTGTTGGGGGAATTCTGATTTGATGATCACAAAATTTTATATGCAACAATGAAGAAAGAAGAAACAACAAGGACTTAAGATGTAATATTAGGTTAGCTTAATATGTAAGCTAGGTTTTTATTGTAAACCCTAGCCTCTCTAGTTTATAAAGTGAGGCAGGGCGTCTGGTTTAGGCATCAATCCAGAAAGGTGTGTGTATCCTGTGTGGTTCAATGAGAGTCTAGACACAAAAACGTGTGTAGACATATAGTTAGATAGTTAATAGATAGTTATAGACGTCTATGTATTAGCCTCAAGAATCATTTGATTCCTGTTATTGTTGAGTAACCGTTCTATGATTTGATCACATAGAATTGGGGCTGTGTTGAATAAAAGAAAACCTTGTTTGTTAACATTGATGTTCTTATTCTTATTCCGCTGCGTATATTCAATGTTTTCGTTATCCTAGATGTGCTTAGATCAGGGATTCACAATTGGTATCAGAGCCTCGTGGCTCTCGATCTAGGATCTACAAGGTTTGTTGATGTCGTGCTATGAAGAAAAAGAAGGTATGATCTTCTGTTTTGATGTTATGGGCGATTTTGGTGATTTTTAGGGTTTTTGCGACACTTTTAAAGGGTTGTTAAAAAAAAAAGTGTTCGTGTTTGATTTTGGGGATGAATCAGAAGTTGAAAAAACCCTAATTCTGATCGTTATGTGTATGATTATCAATGTGACAATTTAGTGACTAAAAAAGTGTCACTAAAAGGGCGTCGTCTGGATTGGATCGTTTGCTGTTGGAGAGTATGGCGATTAGGATTTCCAACTGTAAGTGATATCACACAGTTAGACATGGGTTCATGGTGATTCGTTGATACATGGTTGTGTGGGCAGAAATCTTTGTTACGTTTTGGAAGCCATTCACTAAAGCAGCAGTTCTACTTCTTTGTACGACGTATGTATTGATAATTGGTGTAAGGTTACTGGTAATGCGACTGTGGTTACTGGATGTGCATATCTACAACGAGTAAAATACTACCTAAGGTATAATACTACTTCTCGTTCTACACTTTATACTGCTGCCATAGGATAAATTTGAACTGCCACGATGATCATAAGTTTGAGATTCGAGTTAGTACTGCTTCTTTAATTAAATACTGTACATGCACCACTTGAGAGGAAGTGTTCACAGGTTGCTTATCTACACAAGACCCCTATTGGATGATTACAAAAAGGGGAAGAAGATTCATGATTTGCAGCTTATTATTATGGTGGCATGTTCAAGGAGATCTTAAGTCAAGGGGAAGCATTGTTTCTTTCATGAAGATTGTTTTGTAATATCAAATAGGGGAAGATTGTTGGGAATTCTGATTTGATGATTACAAAATCTTATATGCAACAATGAAGAAAGAAGAAACAACAAGGACCTAAGATGTAATATTAGGTTAGCTTAATATGTAAGCTAGGTTTTTATTGTAAACCCTAGCCTCTCTAGTTTATAAAGTGAGGCAGGGCGTCTGGTTTAGGGATCAATCCAGAAAGGTGTGTGTATCCTGTGTGGTTCAATGAGAGTCTAGACACAAAAACGTGTGTAGACATATAGTTAGATAGTTATAGACGTCTATGTATTAGCCTCAAGAATCATTTGATTCCTGTTATTGTTGAGTAACCGTTCTATGATTTGATCACATAGAATTGGGGCTGTGTTGAATAAAAGAAAACCTTGTTTGTTAACATTGATGTTCTTATTCTTATTCCGCTGCGTATATTCAATGTTTTCGTTATCCTAGATGTGCTTAGATCAGGGATTCACATAATTGTTCTCCTGTTTATACCCCTGTAGATCCTACTATGAAGTTTCGACCTAATAAAGGAACTCTAGTATCTCAGCTAGAATACTCTAGAGCTATTTGATGTCTTATGTATGCCATGATTAGCACTAGACCAGATATATCTTTTGCTGTAGAAAAGCTTAGTAGGTACACTAGCAATCCTAGTGCTCTACATTGGCAAGCTCTGGGTCGAGTATTTTAGTATTTGAAAGGAACCATGAATTACAGTTTGACTTATAGTGGTTATCCTTCTGTTATAGAAGGTTATTCTGATGCCAGTTGGATTAATAATATGGAAGATCACTCGTCTACGAGTGGTTGGGTATTCCTTCTTGGAGGAGGTGCTATTTCTTGGGCTTCAAAGAAATAGCCTTGTATTACAAGCTCAACCATGGAGTCTGAATTTGTGGCTTTGGCTGTAGCTGGTAATGAAGCTGAGTGGCTGAGGAATTTGGTTTATGAAATTCCTTTGTGGCCTAAACCGATGTCTACCATTTCTATCAGATGTGATAGTGTTGCTACCTTGGCTAAGGCTTATAGTCAAGTGTACAATGGCAAGTCTAGACACTTAGGTGTTAGACATAGCATGATTCGTGAGCTTATCATGAATGGTGTGATATCTATAGAGTTTGTAAAAACTCAATTGAATTTAACCGACCATTTAACCAAAGGTTTAGCAAGAGATCTCGTACGCAAAGCGGCTATTGAGATGGGTTTAAAGTCCACCTAATTAAATTCTTGTATCAAGATACCCAATTCCCATCTAACGTAATGTTAGATGCTGAATTCAATATGGAAAGCTTGATATATTTAGATTGGAACACATAATTACATCATCCCACGGTATGTGTTCAGAACTGCAAGATAAAGGAGGTTGAAATTATATTTCGCAATGGTTTTTTGACAAATTGCATGTGCAGGTGCAAGAGTAAAAAAACTACCTATATAAGCATGAAGTTTAGCTGCTTCAAGAAGCTTGGGACTTGGCTTTGATATGCTTATTGAAGGATAGGACACAAGCTAGTAAAACATAGTGTCAAGTAGAATATGTGAGTGTGTAAACTGCTGTGTATATTATCTTCATGTATTCACTATGAATAGAAAGAGTTCAATCCTTTAGTGACACTCTGATATTCGAATATTTAGAATGCTAATGTACTAATGTGAAATTCAATCGTCTCGATATTTCATTTATGCATCAGTATGTTGTTTGTTATGAGTTTGCTTTAAGTTAATCAAGATTACACTTAAATGGGGGAGGAATGTTGGTGATTTTGCGTCACCAATATGATTTAAGTGTAATGGATTGACTTAGTTGACCAATGTGTAATCGTGATAAATGTTCAACAAGTCGGGGTTGTACGGAGTGCACACTTGTATGACGTTATTATGATTATCATTCGGGGGCGAAGCCCCGAATCACGGGGGTCCAGGGGCAGCGCCCCTGGTAGCAGGGTCCAAGGGGCGGCAGCCCCTGACAAGGTCCAAGGGGCAGAGCCCCTGGCTGGGTCCAAGGGACAGAGCCCCTGGCTGGGGTCAGCTTGGAAAAATTGTATTTGATGTAAAGTGCTATGTTAAAAACGCACTTGAAAATAAAATTTCTGGAATTATGGACTTGATTTTGCCCCTTAATTTATCTGATTCGGTAGTTACGGCAGTTAAAATAACAGCTATGACAGTTATAATTTGTTGGTCAGATATATATTATCAATCTCTGGTTCGTTTTTAGAATAACAAAAAACACATTCTCGATTCTTAATCTGAGTTTTATCCGATTTGAGATTTTAATAGAACCATCGAAATACTTCAATCTGAAAGTGTTTACAAGACTCTCAGATTTCTGTGATCATAATTTATAACAATAAACATACCTTCCTATTATACACAGCTGATGAAACCATGGAAAACTCCTCTGTCCAACGCCGAACTGTATCAGTAAATGCAGCATGATCGGTAAGATACTGTAGAGGAGGAAAGAGTAAGCACTGTCAAATGAAAAAAAGAATATAGCAAAAGGAACAGACAAGTGTGAGAGGAAGCAAATGTCGAACCTGTTTGGCAATGACAGCATCTTGTGGTTCCTTGGGTTCTGGGACTGACAACAGAATTTGTAAACAAATCAGAGCAGATCTTAGAGTTATAGCGAAACTCCAGTCGCTCTTTAGTAAACCAAAAGCTCCTGTTTGGCTACTGATATTTGGATGCCTTGAAAATTAAAAGACGTTTTACATCTTAGAATGCATGTTTTGTGGTAACTAATGAATTGGAGGTTCAAATGGATTGATATTAAAGTCTTTCTTACCAAACTTTTGTAGTAAACCTCATCTTAGGAGGCGAAAAGGGATAGTCATCTGCGGCACATCAGAAAAATAATTAATGACAAATTTTCGGTAAAATAATTAGTTTAAAACAATTGAAGGGCATAAAAAATTATAGTGCAGCAATGATTTATGTTGCTTTATATCAGATTTAAAACATCAGTCATGAACCACAACTACAATTTATTTTTTTCTTTTTTTGTATCTAAGGCATTGCTTAACCCGATTCTTAGGATTTGTAAATAATAAGCTGCATGGCAATCCACCAGCGTGTCATGCAGAAAACAAAGGTTCCCTACGCAAAGTGATAGACTTGAACTAACAAGCAAATAATGCTTTCATCTGACAAGCTCCGAAGAGGTCAAAATGGGAAAAAAGCAAGCAACCAATCATCTAATGTTGCATGTTCAATATACAACCAAGAAACCACACTTATATACATCGGGGTTTGTTTAGATATATATATACACAATTCTAGATACGCAGTCAAAAGTTGCCATGAAAGATGATGCATAGAACTGGAATCTTCGACCAAACTCAGGATTAGTGTTTAAACATTATCATAAGAGGAGCTTTATGTATGTGTTACATCTTTTTATAATCCTGAGTTTGGTCGAAGATTCCAGTTCTATGCATCATCTTTCATGGCAACTGACTGCTTATCCAGAGTTGTGTGTGTGTGTGTGTGTGTGTGTATATATATATATATATAACGGAAGCCGCTCGTTTCCACCTTTAGCTGGTTAAGAATTTTTCGAGGCCCAAAACCCTCGTTTACTATGAGTTATTGATATTTTTTAGTTTTTTGGAATTTGTGTTTGACTTGTTTTTGTTCTAGCTCACGGCCCATCTGTATTTTTTGGCCCGTTTCAGATGGAGAAGCCTATTTAAAACAATCTTGGCTGTAACCCAAGCCAGAAAATTATCTGTTTTTATACAATTAAATCATTGGCCGCTGATTCCGAATCAAATCATTCATGGTTTTCTATTAATTTTGTAAAATCCCGTTAATTCACTTATCGGTTTTAATCATAGACGTGTAAAATCCCGTGAACGTGAATTGCATACAAGACCACAACTTCAATTACATCATATCCACTTAAGATCCAACAAAATCTTTCACACTTCATATTTCATAACTATTCATTCATCATGTCTACGCCAGTTAACACATCCTCAACAGATAGCCAAATGCACAACAATATCATGGCAGCTGGTTTAAAAGATCGTCCACCGATGCTTGGACCAAGAAGATATTCATTAGTGGCGTTCAGTTTTCTTCGATACTTGACCACTTAAATCATATGGTACTATATGAGTAGGGCATCTTTGAGGTCCATATACGCCAACGAGCGTACTCATTGCATCGTTGAGAAGCAGGAAACTTTCCACCAGTAGCCTGCAATGAGAAGCTGAGCCAATACACAACAGACAACAAGAACAAACTTACTTTCAAAGCGGGGGGGGGGGTAGGGGGGTGGTTAGGGTGAAAAGGAATCTATTTTTCTTATTTTGACTGGTTTTGAAGCTGGAATTTTACTCAACTGTCTGATGCATGCAACACAGCTAAGGAGATGTGGCATCCATTGAAAGTAAAACAGGGTGAATCGTTAAACGTACAAGATGTAAAGGATCCAATTGTTCTGGGAATTTGGAAGCTTTACTTCTCGAGATGGAATCCATGGTGTCTTATTACTATGAGTTGACAAGGAACAACTTGCAAGTTTCACCATGCAAGGTGAATGGTTCAATTTCTTCAACAACTTAACCAGAATGGTCAAGATTTGTGAAGTTGTCAAGCAGAGGAGGGAAATAGACACAGTTCATATCCTGGATGTTTGACGTCTAAAGCTGTTTCAATACGAAGTTAATGCTATCCGTTCTGAGAGTTTGCCAGAAGTGCAAATCCGTAGCACTTCTTGCGCCTGCTCTACCATATTCAAGATAACTTCTATAGAGAACCAAACCTCTAAGATCGAATTGCACCATCATAATGCAATCTTACTTCCACACGACCAAGTGCGACTACCAGACACAAAGGCCCAAAGAGATCAGCCAAACCAGTTACTCCTTAATCAGGAGTCCGGTTCTGACGGAAGACAGTGATACAGTACAAGCTCGGAGGGATAGGATATGCAAAGAAAACTTGGCACTACTTGTAAGTTATTCAGAAGCTGTATCAAAACCCTACCAACAAAACCTTCGAACTTCATTCAAACAAGAACAAGACTGAGATACCACACCAAGGTATAAAACGACAATCAGTCAGGCAGTGTGGAATCAAAGGACGAAGACAGTTGCTCGGGGACTAGAGAAAACAGTAGCAGTCAGTAGTGCGACAAATGGGATACGTGCTTTAACTGCCAATGGGTTTTGGTCACTATGCCAAGGCAATGCAGGAAGCCATAGCGAGTTAAAGGAACATCAACGTATCACAAGGAGAGATGATGATGTGCAAACAAGCTGAACAAGGTGTTCCACTCTTCAAGCTGAGCAAGCTGATTGGCTAGAAGACCCCGGATGAAGAGATGATGAACAAGATTTGGAAGCACATACAGTTACATGGCAAAGATTCGGAGGTCTCACCTGAAGAATCCAGTTTACTAGTCAGCCATTGGAACAGGTACATAACCATGATGGAAAATGATGTGTTGCCAATGTGAGAACGACATCTGAGCACCTGAATCCATTAACGACACATATGTTTTGGAGAAGCGATGATAAGCAATGTACATTCTGATTCATCAATATCTGTACTAATGATAATCAGGTTGATTAAATTGCATGCTGAATGTGGTGATTAGCTTGCTGCTCTTGCTAATTTAATTGCTAATTTGACTCTTGATACGGAGGAAAACAAAACGGTATTAAAAACAATTAAGAAGCAAATGCATCATTAACTCAAGAACTTAGGATGCAAAATAACTTGATGAGACTAGTAGGCTCTCGGGGTGTTACTAGCAAGTCGGATTAGTTGTCTAATTGCCAATTCAGACCCAAGCACGACTGAGCTTGGAGAAGTACACGACCTTAATGACGAAGAGTGATTATAAAATACTTCAAACAAAGTTAAATGAAACTCTAGGACTATTAGCTCTTAAAGACATTGACATACAAGAGGGTTTAAAAACTAAAACCTATGAAATTTCAGTTGTCAATCAGAAACACGATGAGCTAGTCAAAAAGAGTCTGTTAACTAGGTCACAATTTGAAGGTCAACTCAAAGAGAAAAGTAAGGTTATTTCGGATTTAAAGGTTAAGGAAGGAAAAGACATTGACACGATGATTGAAATGGACAAACAAATAAAGTTTTTAAATGAAATTCTTTATAAACGCAATCAGTCAATTCAGACCATTCACATGTTAGCACCCAAATGCGCAACGTATAATGGTAGATCAACCTTTGCTAATCCAAAGTACCTCAAGATAGCTCAATCTGAAAAGCCTCGTTTGTATGAGATCCCATACGATACTTCTGATCCTGCAAACAGATTTTGCCCCAACGGGGAAGAGACAGTGACTCTTGAAAAAGAGAGTAGATCAAAATTAGATAAAGACAAAGTGAAACCATATGATCACACATATCAAAATAGTTTTTATGAAACTTTCAAACCACCATCCAAAACCTATCTTGATCAGTTGGAACACGCTAAAACAGTTAGGAAGACAATGTGGAGAAACATTTAACTGACAAAAACCAAACATTGCTAAAAACGTGTTCTTTCTAAACCGTCTTCTAAATACATTAGTAAAAGTAGACAAGTATAATGAAAATGACAAACAACTTCAATCTTTTAGAATAATTTGTGAACAAGCTTAGTCTAATCATACTAATAGTGCATTTCCTAACCAATGCTAAGTAGTATGGAGTTTTGATCAAAAACGTTAATATGCCTCTTTCAAACAAAACTATAACTGTAGTCATTGTTTTGTTCATGAACTAAAAAGAGAAATGCATGACGATTTGGAGTACGTTAAGATCCTTGAAAAGGGAGTTGACGAACTTGAATCAGAAATGGCTGGAGGGGGGGGGTGATTTTTTCAAACATTATATGATCTACTTTCAGAAGAGTGTGGTTAAAGATGTTACATGTGTTTTGCATTCTCTGTCTGATTTAAATGCTTATGCTGAATTACAATGCTTGTATCTTCATAAAGTCAAAGAATGTGAATGTCTTGCACTAAAGTGTCAAAACAAAATAAATCTGTTAATTACGAGTTGATAATAAGCTTTTCAAAGAGTTTTGCTAACAGAAAACATCGATTTCTGTTGAACTTTCTTTACACCTTTAAAGAACAAATGAAAAACCCAGTTTGCAAGAAAATGCTTCAAAGTATTTCGAAAGAACGTTAACAATATCATGAAAAAACAAGATGAATGCTCAAATGCAAGCAAGAACATGGTGATAAAAGAGCTTAATGAACATTCATTCTGGTAACAAACAGGAAAGTCTGTGGAAAACTCAGTTTGTTAAACATCTGTTGTTCGACAAACCAAATGCTAACGATTCCAAAACCATTCAGTATTTAGAAAACTCTACTCATTTTTCAAATTCTCCTGAATGAGAAGTTTTCAAACCGAATAAGCGGGCTTAATAAAAACTAATGCGTCGGATGTTTGGTTTAAACCAGTCACTCAAACAGAATTTGCCTCAGAATAGAATCCAAGCGGTTGAACACAAATGTGCTTAAACAGGAATGTTTAGAATTGCCTCCACACACACACACAAAACTAGAACACCTCCAGTTGCCTCATGGTTCTAGGAATTACTAATCCTAACATGTCTAAATCTCAGGAGTATTCACACTACTAAGTGTTAGCAGACCACAGCTTAAGTGCTATCAAGTTAAGATAAGGTCGTGCCAAACAATAGTCAAGTGAAGTTTCAAAAGAAGGAAGTAGAAGACCATCATAGGATTTCTAGTATTTCTAAGAAAACAAAGTCTGTAACTGCGTGTAATGACAGTTCAAACTCCAGAACTTCGAATGAAAATGCTGTTTGTGCTGAATGTGGAACATGGGTGTTTAATTCTAATCATGAAGCTTGTGCTTTCTCGATACTTGAAAGACGTGAAATGCTAGAAACTAAGAAGCCTAATGTTGTGCCTATTAGTGCTAGTAAACCAAGAGAAAAGCGAACAAATCTGTTGCAACACCCCATAAGAAAAAGTTGCATCAGATAACTAATATAGAATTCAAGAGTTACTTTAAGGAGTTGTATGAGAATACTAAATAGTAATGGAAATGGTGGATAAGCTAGAGATTTCCATAGGTTATTACTTGGTCCTACAAATGCCACTTTAAGGACCAAAAGAGATGATGCCTAAGATTAGGAAATATGATGAATCAACAAGTATTAGTCCCACTATTGACATTGGTCTTAGGATAACTAATATCTGAAGATATCAAAATTCCTTAGGATCAAATTTTGTCTACTGTTCCTTCGTCCTCTAATTCTCTTGCAGATTGTACAACTCATCCATATTCATTGTTGGATCTGGATGCACAAAGCACATGAGGGCAAATCTAAGCTGTTGAGTAATTTTGTGGAGAAATTTCTGGGTATGTTCCATTTGGGTCAAATGATCAGTTTGCTCCTATCTTGGTTATGGAGATCTGATTCACGGAATGTCATGATCAAAGCGTTTAATTACGTCGAAGGCCTCAATCACATCTTTTGCTCGGTTGGTCACATTATGTGATGCTGCTTTGGAGGTTACTTTTAGAAATCTACTTGTATCCGTAGAGAGATCTTCAGGGAACGATTATAACTGGTGTCGTGGATCTGATCTCTACACAATATCTCTTAAGAAACAACTTATTCATCTCCAATCTGTTTATGGCTAAAGCTTCACCTACCTCAAGCTTGGTTTTTGGGCATCGAAGGCTTTCTCATCTTAACTTCGATTACATCACCTTACTTCTCAAAGAAAGAGGTTGCAGGATGCTTTACCTAAGTTGAAATATGTCTAGATCAACTTTGTTCGTTTGTAAATGAGTAAAGCAAAAAGAGTTCATTCAAGGACAAAGCAGTTCCTAGTTCCAAAAGGAAGGCTAATTTGTTCAACATGGACTTGTGTGGTCCAATGCGCGTTGCAAGCATAAATGGGAAGAAGTATATTCTGGTGATTATTGCTGACTATTCAAGATACACTTGGACTCTTTTTCTACGATCCAAGGATGAGACACCAGAAGTTCTCAAAGACTTTCTCACGATGATTCAACGCACATCTTCAGCCTCAGTGTTATTTACTGTCCGTACTGACAGAAGGCACGAAAATTTTGAACATGACACTCATACTTATTTCATTGAAGAAGCATTGAACATCAAACTTCACTCACTCGAATCCTGAACAAAATGGCGTTGTTGAAAGACGAAACCGTACTCTTGTGAGGCTGCACGAATGATGCTTGAGCTTCTAAGCTTCCATTATCATTCTTGGGCTGAAGCAGATACAACCGCTGTATACTCAGAACCGATCAATCATCTTATCCACTCATGGAAAGATGGCATATACAATAATTGACAGGAAACCTTCAATAAAACATTTCACATTCTTTGTTGCAACTTGTTACATAACTAGAGATGGGTAAAATCTGGATAAGATGAAAGAAAAAGGGGATCCATGTGTCATGGTGGGATATTCTACTCAGTCGAAGGGATATCGTGTTTACAACAAGCGAACAAGATTGATAGCTGAGTCCATACATATCAAGTTTGATGAAATCAAAGATATGATGTCTGATCACAACAGTTCAGACCTCGCACCACAACGACAAGAGATATCTATTGAAGATGTCTCTTCAGGCCTCATTACTCAAGGACATAAGGCATCAGATTATGACAACTCTGACCCCGTGCCCCCAAGACAAAATGTTGTTCCTTCAGCAGAAAAGACAGATTCGTCACAACAAGGGTTAGAATTTCTCTTCAGTCCTTTACTTGAAGAATATTACAATCCAACAAACGGTCTCGCTGAGGAAAACAACAATGATCAAGCACCGAATGCATCGTTTCAAGAAGATGAATTTATCAATCCTTTTTGTACAAGGGTACAAGAAATTGGTGAGTCTTCCTCACGCAACATTGATAATACTGATGTGCATTCATTTCAACCACAAAGTCATGATTACCGATGGACCAGAGATCATCCATTAGAACAAGTTCATGGAAATCCAACCATGCCAGTTCAAAAACGACAGCTTGCCACAGATCCTGAAATGTGTATGTTCGCGCTCACGGTGAGTATTGACAACAAGAGAACACGCTTAATAGTTGAGTCCATTCATATCAAGTTTAATGAAATCAAAGAGATGATGTCTGATCACAACAGTTCAGACTTCGCACCACAACGTCAAGAGATGTCTGTTGAAAATGTCACTTCAGGCCTTGTTCCTCAATGACAGAAGGCGTCAGATTATGACAACTCTGGCCCCGTGCCCGCAAGACAAAATGTTGTTCCTACAGCAGAAAAAACATATTCATCACAACAAGGGTTGGAATTTCTCTTCAGTCCTTTACTTGAAGAATATTACAATCCAACATATGGTCATGCTGAGGACAACAACAATGATCAAGCCCCGGATGCATCATTTCAAGAAGCTGAATTTATCAATCCTTTTTGTACACGGGTACAAGAAATTGGTGAGCCTTCCTCACGCAACATTGATAATACCGATGTGCATTTATTTCAACTACAAAGTCATGATTACCGATGGACCAGAGATCATCCATTAAAACAAGTTCATGGAAATCCAACCATGCCAGTTCAAACAAGATGATAGCTTGCCACAGATCCTGAAATGTGTATGTTTGCGCTCACGGTGAGTATTGTTGAACCGAAGAACATTAAGGAGGCAATGGCTGATTCTGCATGGATCGAAGCAATGCAGGATGAACTTCATCAGTTCGATAGACTAAAAGTCTAGGAACTAGTCGACAAACCATTTGGCAAGATGATTATAAAGCTAAAGTGGTTATGGAAGAACAAGAAGGATGAAGATCAGACTGTAATTCACAACAAAGCACGACTTGTAGCTAAAGGTTATGCTCAGGAAGAGGGTATTGATTTCAAAGAATCATTTGCACCAGTTGCTCGCTTGGAAGCAGTTCGGATTTTCGTTGCCTACGCAGCACACAAGTCTTTTCCAATATATCAGATGGACGTGAAAACGGCATTTCTTAATGGTCCACTGAAGGAGGAGGTTTATGTTGCTCAGCCAGAAGGGTTCGTTGATCCAGATCATCCAGAAAAAGTCTACCTTCTGAGGAAAGCTTTGTATGGATTAAAGCAAGCTCCAAGAGCCTGGTATGATGAACTTTCCAACTTCCCGACGTCCATTAACATGGGAGTCTGGTATCCAAAGGATTCTGGCTTTGAACTAACAGCATTTTCAGACGCTGATCATGCCGGATGCCTTGATACTCAGAAAAGCACTTCTGGAGGGATACAGTTCCTTGGTGATAAGCTAGTAAGTTGGATGTCAAAGAAACAAAACTGCACTGCAATGTCTTCAGCAGAGGCAGAGTACGTGGCGTTATCTGCAAGTTGTGCTCAAGTAATGTGGATGAGGACACAACTAAAAGATTATGGCTACAACTACAACAAAATACCTTTGTACTGCGACTCTCAGTCAGCCATAGCAATATCGTGCAACCCCGTACAACATTCGTGAACAAAGCACATCCATACTCAGTATTATTTCATAAAGGAACAGGTTGAAAATGGTATAATTGAACTATATTTTGTCAAAACTGAATACCAATTAGTTGACATGTTTATGAAAGCCCTTCCTGAGGATCGGTTTAAGTATCTTGTCAGAAGGATTGGTATGAGATGTTTGACTCAAGCTGATCTGGAGGTTCTGACAAATGAGACTGCTTGATATCATCATCAAACATCAACATGTACATATTTTTGAGAAAAGCAAAATACAAAAATATAAAACTTCAAAAAGAAAATACAAAATCAGAAAAACAAAAAATTTCCAAAAAGATTCTTCTCGACATGTCTCTTGGAATCGATAACATTTACGTGCTTAGAAATGTCGATTAACATTGACACGGGTGTGTAAATGAAGTTCGAGCGAGAGTTTGCAAATAGTTTCAAAACATGTCATTTCTAATTTTCTTAATGGCTTATGTGCAAATATCAGTACATAACCCAGACTTCAAATAAAGGAAGGTTTATAACTTATCCTCACAACGAGAAAATTAACGTTTCTCGGTCTTGAGCTGTTCTTACAAGACATTCAATGTTTTTAGCTCAAGAAAAAGGATAGTGTACGTTTCAGTGCGCTTACCCTTACCGTTAGAAGAGAAGTCCTCTAACATCTGGTTTTTCAAAAAGTTGAACACAATTTTTCAAGAATTTCTCGATGACAATTCATAATCTTTCAAAATTGTGTGTTCAACACTCCATCCCTCATAATGTTTTCAAAAGACAACAATTTCTCAATTGGTTCTATTTTTGAGGGGGAAGTTTTCGAAAAACAAAGTTTTAATCTTCTTGGATACATCAACAACGATAATTATTATGTATTCAAAACATTATCAAAATGTTCCAAACCATTCATGCTGATAATATTTTCTCCCACAGAATTTTCAAGACATATTTTAATCACAAGGTATTTCAAAAACTAAGTGTTTATTATTTAAAATAAGGGGAGAAAATGTATTTATTTAAAATTTGATCTATTCGGACTCAAAGTGCTGAACAGAAAAGTAATAGGTTTTATGGGTTCGATCCTTATACCCAACATCATCTTATTTTCACGACGATTTGATGTCTAAGGTGGTTAGGTTAGGTATCAATCTATTGATCCACAGAACTGGAGGATTTCTACCCAAGGTTAACCCAAAAATTAGAAATTGCAGTCCCTTAGGTATGATTGGAGATGAATGTATATGGGAATAATGCCGACTAAGATTGACTAACACTGGGAACATTCAAATATAGGTGATTAGTAATGACGTTCTGGTATAAGCATTGAAGTCGTTGGAAGAATGAAAAAGATATGTTTGGATAAAGGGTTGTAACGAAATGAAGCACTTCCACAAAACTTAGGCAGAAACCGGGTCATTACATATGCTGTCAGAATCACAAGTTGTTTGCTGACATTGTGAAAACGACATCATGGAACAAGTGATGCCAATTGCACTAACCCTCTCCAGCTTTTCGGGTTTTCTTCAACAGAAATTTGTGCTAATTTGTCACGGTGATACATACGTTATCTATTGTCATCTCATTCCGAGATCGTTGATATTGAATAGGTGGCAATATGTTCCAGCCTCGAGTACTAAAACCAAATGCAACTAATCGAGTAGAGCCAAGAGCAATTCTAAATTCGTTCTGGACAACATTCCATTTCATACACTTGTTGAACATCATCAAAGTCACAAGATGTTAACCAAGAGGCCATACGTATATCATTGTGATTATTTGCCTGAAAATCAGAGTGTACTATAAGTATTCACAATTGAAGATGGAATCCGGCTTGGAGTCAACATCAAACAAGCTTGGTAGTGACTTGCGAGTTCTCTATATGAATCAAACTTGTAACAACTGTTATCGATTTGGTTCCAGTAAAATGAATTGGACACGGTTGATGTAATTTTGATAAAGATTTTAAAACTCCGATGTGTTACAAAACGCTTTACAAGTAATACGTCGATTTGGATTTTCAAATTCAATTTTCTCGTATTATCATATCGTAAACCTGAGAGTTTAAAACGGTATGTGACGGTTATCCCAATCAACAAAGTCGATTCTTTACCACAATAGTCCATGCTCATTCTACAAAGACAAATATCATGAAAGTCAAGATTTTAAGGCAAGACTTCCGCAAAACTCTGATTTAAAGCTTTTAAGATTAGGCATAATATGAGAATGTTGGTAAAAGACATAAGATCGCAAGATGGCAAAGACGATAAAGACAATGACGAAGGCTCAATGTCAAGATCACAAAGCATGAAGGAACAAACCTACAACTAATAACAAAAAGAAAGAAAAGGAACCAATGCGCCTTAATGACAAAACAATTTCTGTGATCTCATGAAGGGAGTGTCATCAATGAACTAGAAGGGGGGTTGAATTGTTTTACCGCTTTTTAATTTACGGTTTATGTATGTTTTGTAAAAATAGATTTGACTTTTTGTGTAATTCAACGCTCGCCACATTATGAACAATATAAGTTTATGAAATGATAAAGTTAATACAAGAGATAAGGTAAGAAACAATCAAACCACAAGCGAGGATTTATATGGTTCGGTAACGAAGCACCTCTTCGCCCTACTCCACTTCCACGAGCACAAACTCGAAGAGTTTTCTTCACTTTGGCAAACAAACTCCTTATGGCGGAGGAAAACTCTTACACAACGTTGCTTACACCGATTTACGACAAAAAGCTAAATGTCGAGTTTTAATCTTAGCTTAGAACAACATCTTAACACAAAACAAACTTCACGACTTGTTCACGACTTCACAACTTCTTCACAACTTCACACATTCTTCACAACTTCACAACTTCTTTACAACTTCACACCTTCTTCACAACTTCACAACTTCACAACTTCTTCACAACTTCACAACTTCTTCGCAACTTTAAAACTTCACTTCACCACACTACTTATATTACAACTATCTAACACTACTTGTTATGATCACCACGATCTAACTATACTTACAAAGATCGTAAAGATCTAGCTACTACACCACAACTTACAAGAATATACAATTGATTTAAATTATGTGATATGGAGGGCAACAGATTGCTATGCACACTAAGGTGTAATACTTCTTCACTTGATGATGGAAGTATTCTTCTCTTGCACTTGAGGAATTAAGCTTTGTATCACTTGGAAATAAAGCTTTATGATTAAATGATCAAGAGGATTTTTAGTGAGATGTATGGGTGTTTTTAGAGCAGAAAAGAATGAGTGCAAAAGGTGAGAAAAAAATGTTGGGGAATAGTCCTAGTATTTATAGGAAAAAATTGGAGGAGCGGGAATATATGGACGGTCCCTTAATAGGGTGTCGGGCCCCCTTATATTTTAAGGGGGCCGCCTTTTTCGAAGCTACTCTTTTTGTCCTTATTCAGGGGAGAGTGTTCTACTGGACCTTTTCTTTGCCGTTTTAGGTTCGAAAAATATGAAATTCAAAATGTTTAATTTTGAATAAAATATTTTTTTAATTGTAGAAATAGAAAATGTTTTGTTAGTTTATCAAAAATGTTTACACAATTTTATAAAAGTTGAGGTTGAATAAAATTTCCTTTGATCATAAAATGCATTTAAGCATGTGTTTTTTCAGACATTTAAGGTGATTGTAATTGTCGAATTTGAGATTTATTCTAAATACTTGTTTTAGTTTTTATTGTACGTGAACGTTTTTATTTTTTGTGATTATAAAAACGTAAAAGATGTGGAGAAAATTATTAATGTTTTTAGGCATTATTATTTTTTCAACTCAAATCATCACAAACGTGGGGAATCGTTTATTTTAAGATAAGGGTCATCGGCGCTACCAATCTTATACGTGCTAAAAATAATATGGACTCTTTAGTTTCCAACAAAGGGCAGTCAAAAATTGGTGGGAATAAAGAAAAGCCCAACTGATCCATGGTGTAGCCGATAGATATAATATTATCCCAAATACCCTTTTTAATTCCAAGGCCGTTACGGGTCGATAATCCCCCGTCCGGACCATAGATATCACCAATAGCTTTATTCCATAAAGCATCCTTTTCGACATGGAAGTGTCACCACCATTTACCAAGAAGCGATAAATTCTTTGCTCGAATACTACCAATCCCAAGACCACCTTTATTGAACGGAGACAAAACGGTTTTCCAACTGAACCACGATATGCCCCTTTCATCCTCCTTGAAGCCCCAAAAAATCTCCTACGGATTTTTTCTAACAGATCAGTTATTTTTAAGGGAGCTCTGAAGAGAGGCATATAATGAACTAGGAGGAAGCTTAAGACCAATTTGGTGAGAGTTAAACGACCCCCAACAGATAAAGCTTTAGATTTCCAAGGTGAGAGACGACGATAAAAACGCTCAATGACTAATTCCCAACTAGCAGCTTTCGACATATCTTTACCCACCGGGAGGACTAGATACATAAATAGAAGGTTATCACGCTGACAACGAACAACGTTTGCTACTCTAACAACTTCTGGCTCGTCGACACAAACACCAAATAATTGGCTTTTTGAAAGATTAATGCTCAACCCCAAAACATCTTAAAAGCACTTAAGGATTCGGATAAGGTTCTTAGCGTTGGATTCTCGAACATGCCACCACCAAAAATTGGCGTTGTCAGCATTTTAATGTAGGGGAAATATTTTCCCCCCAACATCGGAAGAGAGATTCCATAAAAATTCTCTATAGAGCATGCTATCATTGTTGTACTTGAAGCGATTCAGCAACAATTAGGAAAAGATAAGGGGAAAGAGGATCTCCCTGTCTGAGACCCGTTCTCATCAAAAATTCTCTGGTGGGCGAGCCATTTACAAGAACTGAGATCGAGGCTGAAGAAAGATATTCGTGAATCCAAGAGGGCCATTTATCCCCGAATCCCATGTTAACCATGTGTTTCATCATAGAAAAGGACCAACAAACACAATTTCAAAGCCTTGTCTAAATCAACCTTTTTAAAACATATGCAGCTTTTAGATCAGACGATTGGCAAAAGAAATTATTTTGTTAGCTTAAGTAAAGGCACCATCTAGAATCTGAAACGTCTTGAGATAAATGATGTTTTGATTAATGACGGAAACTTTATGAATAACATAGTCAATCTTGTTGCGAGGACTTTATAATGCTTGTATAAACACACGAGATCAGATAAAAGGGCGAAAGTCGCTAAATCAATAGTGGTCACTGACCTTAGGATATGGGTGATGAATGAGTGTTACAACCATGCAATGGCGCTGTTTACTCATAGTTTTATTAGATCCAATTGGAATCACTGTTTGAATAATATCCCATGTCCTTTTAATAAATTAAAATTGGATAGCAATGAGGCCCAGGTGATTTAGAACACGCAAAATCCATTCAGATCTCTTAACCTCTTTCCATAAGGTATAGGCATTCACAAAAATTGCCGGTCTGACAAGTCAAGCTTAAGGAAATTAGAACTCTAAAATCTAGGCCGACAACTAACGGGCTCTAAGAAGCGATTTTGGAAATGATCAAAAGCAGTTTTTTTAATGGTGTCTTGATTTTCAGTCCAAACGCCATTAACGATTAAGCCCTTGATATTATTTTTGCTCAATTAGTTTTTTACCACAGAGTGATAAAACTTGGTGTTTTCGTCACCTTCTACAACCCATTTTATTCTGCTCTTTTGTTTCATCAACGCTTGTTCATATTGATTGAGTCGCATTAGTTCAAAAACATCAGTTTCTCTCGCATGAATGTCTTCATCACAAATCAGGCCAAGCTCAGCTTTCGAGTCCCATTCCATCAGTTTAGCCTTTAGATCTATAATCCTCTGAGATGCTTCATTCCGGATCTTATCAGCCCAAATTTTAGGATTTGACTTTAACCTCTTAAGTTTGTTTTTTAGAATAACATCCCCCAAGAGACCACCTGAATTCAACCATGATTGCCGGACCAAATGAGGGAATTCGGGATGATCAAGCCAAGCATCGAAAAATTTTAAATGGCTTACGGTCAAAATTTATAGACTTGTCGCAAAGAAATATTGGACAGTGATATTAATCAACTTAGTTTAGTGTAATTTAACTCAACTGATTATGGTCTACTTTCAACCAACTTTATACTAACATAGATATTAAACATAATATAATAATCAAGTTTGAAAAATATTTCGTTCATGTTACTCTAACATAAAAATTACACTACAAAAGAATGGATCACTATCAAAACTTTTAGTGATTTTTATAATCAAAATAAAGTTTGAATTAATACTTAACTGGTCACAATAACTTAGTGGGTGTTAATCAAATAGTCGAACAAAGTTAAAATAATTAAATTAAGATTTAAGTTCATTTGGATACCAAACATTTTGTGGATACCGGGGGACTCATCTCCACCCTCCATCTTCATCTCATCCAATGGATGAGATTAAATCCCCAATTTACACTGTATGGGTATTTTGGTCATTTAACATCTAATATATAAACCTCTTTTTATTCTTATACCACTCATTTTTAACCACACTATAACGTGTTTTTTTTTCTCTTCTCTCTCTCTACACAAACAGATTGCTGTTCTTTTTTCTCTCTACACAAACATTTAATCTATCAGAGTGCAAACAAAAAGATCGATCGATTGATCTTTGATCTTTAAATAAAAATAACACGAACAACTAATCGATCGATCTTCGATCAATCCATCAGCTTCTTCTTCATTTGATTAACATCAGGTTAGATTCATCATATCTTTTTTGTAGCTTATTTGATTTGAAAAAGCTTGTTAATTTATCATCATTTAAATTTAAAGCTTATTATTCAGCTTATTTTGATCGAATATCATAATTATATGTTATTAGTGATATGCTAATTTCTTTAGATCCTTTATGTGAATAAGTTTATGTATTATCATCGTTTGAATTTATGTTGCTAAGTTATAAGCTAGCTTATTAGCTATTGTGGATGAATGATAAGCTATTTTAATTTAGGCTTATTTATGTTGCTAGTGTTAATAAGCTTTGTTATTAGCTATTTTTATGTTTTGAATAAGCTTTAATAGATTAATTTGTTGATATAAACTGAATCAAGGTGTATATAGCTTATCAATTAACAATAAGGAGTTTTAAATTGGTTTGTTGTTTTATCTGTTTGATATATCCATATTGATATGTTTAGTAGTATATAATATATGTATTTTGTTTTTATATGTATGTGGCATGTGATTATCATATATGATATTTTATTTTTTTCAGGTGACGGTTTATTTATTCTTTTATTTTCAGAGATTGAAATGTGCACAGGTATGTTTAAGGATCAAGCTGAAGTCATGGTGGCCCAGGAGGAAGTTAAAAAAAATAGATTTGGTTGAAAATGAAGAAGAATTGATTGAAGAAGAAGAACAGTAGTTTAGATAATAAAAAGGTTTTGGTTTAATCATGAAATCAGTAGACTCTTTGTTTTTGTGTCTTTTGATTATGAATAAGTTTTTATCATATATGATATCATATGTATATCATATATTTTTTTTTGGAACGGCAGAAATATATTAAAAAGACATAGCAAGACACTAGAGCCAAATAGTACAAACCAAAACTAGAGAAAACCAAAGCTACATATTCTAACGACAACCCAAGGCTTTAACTGCGAGGATTGCAAAAGGGATGATATGTATATCATATTTGATTTTACATTAGGCTTACTTTCTATTTGAATTATCATATATGATATTGTTAAAAAGTACTCTTTTATATTTTGTGAACCAAGTGTTGGATCTTTTGTTTTTACATGGTTTCCCGTTACATATATTATACATGATAACATATTTGATTTTACATTGAGTTTCTTTCTATTTGGAGTATCATATATGATATCATATGTATATCATATTTGATTTTGGATTTGGTTTCTTTCTATTTTGGAGTATCATGTATGATAATGTTATAAAGGTCTTTTATTTTGTGAATAAGTGATGTTTTATTTATTTTAACTCCTATATATCATATATGATATACTGGTATTACATTTTAGCTTGTTGTGAAATGCCAAAAACACACAAGTGATTATTTATTTGTTCAATAAAAAGTTCAACAAGACAAGACATTTAACCAAAAGATACATCCGTATTCATTTCATAATAAAATACAACGAAATAGTAGCATTACATTGTTAAACCATGATCAACTAGCATTACATTGTTTTATTATGAATAAGTGTTGGATCTTTATTTGTTACATAATTTTACCTTTTATATATCATATATGATATACTGGTTCATCACAGTCGATTTTACATTATTTCTTTTTTGTTTTGACTAATCACATTTAATTTTTGTATTTTACAAGTTTGAATCATACCATCATATATGATTTATGAAAGAAATCATATATGATATAACATTAAGTTCAACATTTTTTATCTACCATTATTTTTGTGTTGAAACAATCTACAATATCTGTTCCTACTGTAAAATCCAAGAAAAAAACACACAAGTGATGATATCCGAATCATACCATTGGGCTATGAAGACCACATCATCAGCATAAAAGAGATGTAGTAGCATTACATAGTTAAAGATTGATCAACGGATCTCCAAAATGTGGTAGACACTACGGCACCATCAGTACACACTAAAAGTACTTAAAAATAAAAACTAGTAAATATTGTCTACATTCAAAGGTAACTACATCAGATGGCACTGGCAACTCTTTTACAAATCCTAAGCTTTTTTCCTTTTTACGACTGCATCCCTTATGAGATTCTACTTCGCCTGTTTGTCTGTGTGCTTCTTTGCAAACGCATGTGCCTCGTCGCTCATCTTCTCTATGTGGATATTCATGTCATGTGTCAGGATCTTTGTTGCAAACCTCAGTCTCATCTAGTGTATTTCCACTTCTTGTCCATTTCTTGTGTAAAATGCATTGAAAACAACTTTCTCTACACAAATAAAAAGATTTAATTTTAGTGTTAAGCACATTATCATATATGATATATTATAGTGTTACAGAAGTTGACATTCAAGTAGATTATCATATATGATATTATACACACAACTAACTTTTAATTACTCACTAGGAGATGACAGACTTGCTTGTATTTTAGTTTCAAGCACATTATCATATATGATATATTATAGTGTTAAAGAAATTGACTTTCAAGTAGATTATCATATATGATATTATGCACAAAACTAATTTTTTACTACTCACTTGGAGATCACAAACTACTTGTATTTTATTTTCAAGCACATTATCATATATGATATAGTATAAATGCTTACAACCTAGCTTATATCATATATGATATAGTAAGTTTTTATATTTTTTTCAAGCAACTTATCATATATGATATTTCACTAATAGGTCATATTATATCTATCCAGCGTAGATTAAGCCATAAAACCTGACAATTCATAAAAATAAGCTAATAAGTTAGCTTATAATTCAGCATAATAAATTCAGATGATGATAATTCATAAGCTTATTTACATCAATCACCTAATAAGTTAGTTTATCATTCAACACGATAAATTTACATAATTCGTCAAATAAGCTGCATTTATCAGATGATGATAAATTCATATGCTTAATCACATCAAATAAGCTAAAAAAGAATAAATTTATAAGCTAAAAAAATCGATCATCTTATTCACATTAAAACTAAATTCGTAGATAAATTCACATCAAATAAGCTAAAAAAGGATAAGCTGAATTATAAGCTTATTCACATCAAATAAGCTAAAAAAAGATAAGCTGAATTATAAGCTTATTCACATCAAATAAGCTAAAAAAAGATAAATAAAAACTGATCAGATGAACTTTACCTGATGTTAATGAACTGAAGAAGGAGATAATCGATTTACGAAAGAGATGATCGATCGATTAGATGTTCGTGATGATAGATTCATATCCGATGTGTTTGTGTGTGTTTTTAGTGTGTGTGTCGATCGATTAGATGTTCGTGATGATAGATTCAGATCCGATGTGTTTGTTTGTGTGTGTGTGTGTGGCTGAGATGTGTTCCTCGGTATTCAAGAAAATGATGGTTTCCAATACAACCTCCTTCATAGTTTAAACATCTTTTGGAAACATATTAACTCGACCCGATTAATCGATTATATGATACTTCTTTCGTTCCAAAATTATTGTCCCATGACAAAAAACACATAGTTTATGAAAAAACATAATTATAAAAAACATAATTATTAGTGTTTTTTCTCTCTTACTTTTTGCAGAATAACAATTTTACCCCTAACTAATCAATTACTGTTTTCTTTGAAGTTGGTAAATATAATTCAAGCATGGATAATGTGGTAATCTAGATTAAATTTCTCAATTTATTTTTAATAATGAACAATTATTTTAAAACATTTCGAAAGAAAAAAAGAAGACGAACAATAATTTTGATACGGAGAAAGTAATATTCACTACTTACCTTACGAGTGTAATAAAATTAATATTCACCTATATTATAAAGCTTGGGTAAAAAAAAAACTAAAAAGTATTTAACTGCAAATACGATGAACTCTTTTTTAGTTTTTAATTAGAATAAACTCTTTGATCAAAGTAAAGTTGCATAGATATTATCGGGCGCTTGATACCCAGGCTTTTAAATATGACCTTGTTCTTTTTCAAATTCCGATGCTTCTTCATGTCAATTACCCAAGTTCAAGTGTTCAACAAACAAACATCCGTAACATTCATACATTTTCGCCCGGCACACAACATTTGTATCAAACAAGAAAGAATAGTGCCCGCTCGTTATGGCGGGACTATTTTTATCTGTTTTTCGAAGATAATTAATAGTTGACACATCGAACATTGGTAAATGAGAAAGTACTCAATTCGTGCTTAGATTCCTAGCAAACGTTAAAACGTCAATGTAACAATAAAATTGTAAATAGAAATTCTTTTCACTGATTTAAAAAAATATATGGTATTTTTTATAATCATTATGTAGGTTAAGGGTGTGTTTTGAAAGTTTTTATATTATTTTTTTCTTTTCAAAACACGTTTATTAAACTTCAATATTTTTTATAAAATCGTACGCACGTCTGAAGCATATCAATATTGCTCTCGTTTTGTTCGTAATCCAGAGTCATTTATGTCTGTATATTTTTATTTGAAAAATCGCTACATATTTGTTACATATTGATAAATAAAGTTTGTTATATAAAAAAGTCGTAAATAGCAAAAACTTAGAGGGCTTTTTTGTAATGTTTTTTTACTATAAAAATTTTTAGGCTAGGTGGGCCATCACATACATGGGCTCAAAAATAAGCACAACTTATATTTTCTCCTTATTATATATATAATACTATATGTGGAATAAAACGCTGTCGTTTTGGCAGCCTCGCTATAGTGCTACAGTACCCGACCCATTGGGCTCTCACTTTGGGCCGGCCCATTTGATATTTTTTTTTTGAAATTACGCAGCTTTGAAAAAAATTGCTCGGCACAATTTTTTTTTACAAAAGTACTGATTTATTTAGATCAAAAAAAATATCCGCGACATGATGCCAAACACATAAGCCAATATAAAAAACAATTAAACATGAGACCGAAAAAATAGACCCACACAAAATAATATAAAAAATTTCTCGACACAAAATAGGAAAATAAAATTACAAAAGTACTGATTTATTAAGATAAAAAAATACCCAGGACATGACGCCCAACACATAAGCCATATAAAAAAAACAAACTATTAAACAAGAGACCGAAAAAATAAACCTATACAAAATAGAAAAAAAAACAAACATTAACGTCCAGCATCAACGAGCGAGAAATCATGCTTAACACGTATTTACCCAAATCTCACAAAATTATATTAAAAAAAACCCAAATAGCAAAAAAAAACCTTTAAACATGAGGCACAACACATAAGCTCATATAAGAAAAAAACAAACTATTAAACATGAGACCGAAAAAAGTAAACCAGCACAAAAAAAAATTAACGCGCCGCAGCAACGCGCGGGCATTCATGCTTGTTCATAATTAGAGGTGCACAAATAAACCGGTTTGGGGAACCGAACCGGTCCAGAAACCGAAAACGAACCGGTCAAACCCGGTTTTGACCAGAACCGGTCCGGTTCTTGGCCAAACCGGCGGTTTGGGACCGGTTCAAGGTTTTCTTGTTTCGAACGGTTCGTGGACCGGTTTTTCGAACTGGTTCCCCGAACCGGTTTCGGTTAACCGATTCCGGTACTTTTTTTTCAAATTTCGAATCTTGCTTTTCTAACGTGGGGGGACCCGTGGAAGAGCGTTTTTTTGACTTTTTGGGTGTAGTGTTTGTTATTTTTCTCTTTTATTTAACTATAAACAGAGGGGTTGTGTTGGTTATCCAATCACAACTTACACAACTCAAAATCTTAAGCAAAAAAAAAACTCTCCAAAGCAAAACTGAATTTCTTTCAATAAGTAATGGCAACTCAATCCGGTTCAACTACCACCGGTGTTGGTTCTTCAAGTGCACCGACGATTCTTCAAGTTTTATCAACCACCCGAAACCCCGAGGTTTGGCAACACTACAACCTTTGCAAGATGTCGGACAACATGACGAAGGATCAATGTAAGCATTACTTTTATTTTTTTTCGTAAAATTCCAACTCGACGTTGAAGAATCATATCACGCATCCGCATTGTGAGGCACTCAAGACGGTTCCGGAAGCGGGGCAATCGTCTATGTTTCGAGATGGGAATGTTTTTGTGTTCAATCCGGATTATCTTCATGAACAATTCGCGGGTTTGGTGATTCAACGAGGGTTACCGTTCAACCACTTTGACCACGAGCAAACAACAAGGGTGTTTCAGAACACTATGCAACCAAAATACAATCTTGTAAGTCGCACTACTCTTAAACGTGATGCAATGAAATTATGGTTAGCGGCTAAACAAGTAATAATTAATGGTTTTCTTAACTTAAATGCTCGTGTCAACATAACAACAGATGTTTGGTTCGCTCCTCATAGTTTACCCGGTTCTTACCTATGTGTTACCGCACATTGAATTGAGCCCAATACTTGGCAAATGATGAAGCGGGTCATTGCATTCGAAGACTTTCCGGTTCCCCACAAGGGGTAGTACTTTAGCTAGAATGTTGAGAAAAACGTTTGTCAATTTTAATTTAGAAGATAAAATTATGTCAATTACGTTGGATAATGCTAGCAACAATACAAATGCAATTGGTAAACTAAAATTAAAATACGGTCTACCAATGGAGTGTAGGTTTTATCATAGTCGATGTGTTTCACACATCATTAACTTGGTTGTGCAAGAAGGTTTAGCGGTGCTTACGATAAATGCAATCAAATAGTCTTTTAAAACAATGTTAAAAGATGTTTTTAAATTGGGTGGTAGAAACTATAAACACTATATTATAATCTATAAAGAAGCAGAGAAACAGGCTTACTCACCTAAGTGGGACGTTTCGACAAGATAGAATTCCACTTATCATATGTTCCAATGTGGTCTAAAACAAAAGGCTACTTTGATGTATTTTCATGACCTTTTGGCCAATAAGGGTGAGTGTAATCATTTTTCGGTTGAAAATTGGGTTACTATTAAAAGTATTTGTCAATTACTTGAAGTGTTTAACAATGTCATGAAAATTTTATCAGGGGTTTATTACCCAACATCTTCATTGGTACTTCAACATATTTTCTTCATGAGTAACAAATTAACCAAATATGAACTTGATAGGGGTATATTTCCAAGTATGGTTAAACCAATGAAAGAAAAACTTAAGAAGTATTTTGAAAGAATGTCACCGGTAATTACTTGTGCTGCCGCTTTAAATCCATGTTTTAATGTACACGTGGTAGAGTTGCTTATTGAGACGATAAGTACGGATTTGGAGTTTTTTGACGATGGTCATACAACTAAGGCAAAAAAATGGTTCAACGACTCTTTGGAAGGTTTGTATAATATTTATTATGCAAAATATGGTAACCCAAAATCTGAATCATGGAGTGGGGCTTCTTCATCGATGGTGAGTGACGGGAATCAAATGACTAATTTGCTAAACCGGTTGAAAGAACATAAAAACAAAAAGGTAAAGAGTGATAGTTCATTGTCCTCCGAATATGAGCGATATGTCCATTCGATTTTTATCACACATCTTCAGTACAGTAAGTTTGCATGTTTTGATGTCTTGGGTTTTTGGAAAGCAAAGGAATTAATGTTTCTCGTTCTATCCCACATGGCCATACATTTAATAAGTGTACAAGCTACCTCGGTAGCTTCCGAATCCGCTTTTTCAACAAGTGGAAGGGTGTTGTCAATCCAAAGAACAAAACTAACTTCGAGTTCTTTAGAGATGTGTATGTGTTTGAAGGATCACTTGGATGCTCAAGAGCATAAACAGCACACATCCACGCTTGAAAACGCCCTAGACTTTGAAGATGAGATCTTGGATGCCGAGGTGCAAGAGAATGAAGCCACACCACTATCCGATGAAGAAATCGCACTAGATGTTGCTAGCCAAGGCACTATGGCATCTAGTTCGGGAGGAGAAGAGCAAGATTTTGATTTTGATTTGACGAACTATGGCATTGACGATTAGCTTTTCCAATTCCGATGTATTATGTTGTATTTTCCTTTCCGATGTATTTCGTTTTTGATGTATCAGGTTTTCTATTAAATAAAAGTTGAAGTTTATTGCGTATAAAACCACGAAAAACGAAAAAAAACATAAACCGAAAAAACTGGTTTTACGGGTAACCGGTTCCAAACCGGTTGGACCGGTTTGAGTTTTTCACTCCCCCGACCGGTTCCAAACCGAACTGGTTAACCAGTGGAACCGGTTTCAACAGGTTTGTTGATCGAAACTTGTTCCACTTGATCGAACCAAAACCAAAACTGGTTAACCGGTTTGCGCACCTCTATTCATAATGCTCTTTAGTATATATATAAAAATAAGGTCCACATAACATACCATACGGTTTGTTTTCGAGTCTTACATTGGATGACCAATCACCTAGTCTATTTTTGCTATGGACGACCAATCACCTACTCAATCCCGCCGAGGCGGGGTATGGGAGAGGTAGGATGTAGACTGATCCTACCCTTACCTTGGGATAAACTCAAAAGTAGAGAAACTGCTTTCAATGAAACCTCCTGTAAGTGTGCAGGTGGAAGAACACGAATATAAAAGCAGGATATGTAAAGAGCAGAGCCAAGATAAGGAAATAAAGGCATCAAACATGAGCAAATAAACAAGCATATCGAGCAAATAGGCAAAGAACCATCAAAGAGAATACGAGAAAATAAGCAAAAGACAAAACCAAACAAACAAGCAAATCAAGCAGATATGCATATAGCCATTAAAGAAATTAGGCAAAGAACCATCAAATGAAATAAGGAGAAAATAAGAAAAAGTTGGAAGTATAAGCAAACCAAGCAGATAGGAAAAGAACCATCAAAGGAAAAACGGGGAAAAGGAACTAAAGCAAATATAAGCAAAATCCGTAGGAGAACGCATAATATAGAAAAGAAAAAGCGTAAAAGAGACAAGGGCAACACGAGGCTAGACAAGCAATAAAAAAACTAACGATGCAAAAAGCCAAACGACAAGACAAATTGGAAAACGCTAGCAAGAAAAGGAGTTAAAGACAACAAAAGGAAAGCAACAAGAATAAAACAGGGCAACGTAAAGGGGACCTACACCTAAAAGGTAAGGAAAAGGAACATAAGAGGCAATTCAACCCCTAGGAAGCCTAAAGGAAACCAGCTAAAGGTTATAACCAAAGTCACACGAAACGCAGCTCGCTTCGGTACGGAACCACGAAACGGGATCTCGGTTCGCTAGGTCCCTAAAGTTAAGTACGAGGGGGTGGCTCATTTCTGATCGCTACGGTTCGCTTTGGTTTAATGTACCATAAAATTTGCTATGATGTACCCGATTTGGTACAATGTACCATATTAATAATTATATTAAATTTCAAAATTTGTATTCATATAAGGCAAAATCTGTATTCAGTAGGGTCAGGTTGACCCGACCCGATCGGGTCGGGTTAAATCGGGTTAAAAATCAAGTCGGGTTGATTTGAGCCGAACCCAATAACCCGATAGTGTTATCGGGTCGGGTTTGGGTTAAATAATTACTGTTATCGAGTTACCGTGTCAACCCGATATGACCCAAAAATTAATATTTTATTTTTTAAGTTATAACTAGTTTAAATCGCGTTAAGTTTATTTTGTTTAAATCAATTTATAAAGAATAATTTTTAATTATTAGTTTACATCTTATTTGTTATTGAGTAAACTAACAGTTAATGATGTTATTTTGTTTGCAAATGCTTGATCATGATCATGCCATAATTATATATTCGTTTATTAGATAGAAAATTTCCACTTCTGTTGACAAACAATATTTGCATACAGGCTTGATGATTATGTGGAAGCTACACCGGATTTAAATGGAATGAACTTGTAAAAGTTACTGATGGAACACAGATATTTAAATTGTTTCTCTAGCAAGAAACACAGTTGATTCAATCAGACATAATGTGGAAGAAAATTTTAGTTGTAGATCTAAATCAAAGCCTTAGTTAATTTATTATGTTAAAAATACTTTGTCATACCTACACGGCTACACTAAAAATACTACATGAAAGAGGTCTACATTAACAAAGTCATTTGTAGTATCACCCGATAACCCGAGTCACCCGACCCGAATACCAACCGAATCTGACAACCCGATTCCTTATTGGGTCGGGTTGCGGGTGAGTTTCTAAAAATCAAAACCCGACTCAATCTGAAATCGATAAGACCCGATAACACCCCTACTTGAGAGTATAAAGACAATGAGTGGATGTAATTAACCTAATTGAATTAATGGTTTAAGTTTGATATAAGTGGGTAATCAAACTAGTTGAACTAATTAGCGGTTAGAGATTTGGTACGGTGTACCAATTCACTTTTAGGACGGTGTACCGATTCACTTTGGTATGGTGTACGGATTCACTTTGGTACAATGTACCTATTCATTTTGGTACGTCGAACCAATAGACTTTGGTATGCCGATTGATGTTGTATGGGAACGCCGAATACAACGATCCAAATCGCGACCCCAAGCGATCCGGTACGCGATCGTACCACGTTTGGGTACGAAAGATCGGGAACAGGAGTCGCGGTCGAGTCAGCGTTTCCTGTTACTTTGGTTATAAATCTAAAACACAAAAGGCAAGACTCCCAAGAGGCACCTATAAAGCCTAAACGCATAAAAAATCTGCAAACCCTCCAACAACCTAGCCCGAACTACCAGCCAATCCTAATTATATCTCTTCACGCATTCCTATTGGAGGTTATGTCCTCGAACAAGAGAAGCTCGTTTATGTCCTACTTAAGTCTATCATCCCATCTAAGTTTTGGTCTACCCCTTTTCCTCAAACTTTCGACTATAAAATCCTCCACGCTCCTTACTGGCGTGGACTATTGCCTCCTCCTAACATGTCCAAACCACCTCAACATTCCTTCCCTCACTTCTTAGAGATTATGTTTTGAACTTCAAGTTCCGGTCTAAACACTCTGTTCATAATCATGTCAAACATGGTTATACCACAAATGCACCTTAGCATCCTCAATTCCGTTACTTCCACCCTGTTTGCTTGAGCTTTTGTGATCGGCCAAAACTCTGACCCGTACAAATAGCAGGTCTGATTGTCCCCTTTAGCTTTAAAGGGGCTTTCTTATCACATAGTATTCCATACGCCGCCCTTCATTTCGCCCATATCATTGTCGATCCTTCCTGATATATGCATCACCGACCCCAAATATCTAAAAGACTCCTTTGGTTGAAAGCTCTAGTCGCTGATACGAATTCCCTTTCTTTTTCGTAGATGATGTCGTCCCTAAGTAAATCACATCTCATCTATTTTGTCTTCTCTCTGCTTACCCGAATGCCATTATCCTCTTGCGCCTCCCTCCAATGCTCAAGTCTCTTGTCTAGCCCTTCCGTCGATTCTGCAACCAACACAATATCGTCTGCGGATATCAAGCACCACGAGATGCTCTCTTGTATCCCTCGTGACACAAACACAATATCATAATTTGTTTCATACATAACAAGTATAAGCAGTATATAGCACATTTTGTCACTATATTCAACCAAAATTCTTGTATACGAAATTATATATTCCGTGTGCAAGTCAACTCTCATTTGAATACTTGGTAGCGAAATGCATATATTATCTCCTTAGCAAAACAAGAAAAACTTAATCATCTTTGTGAATGAGATGAGGATCAACATTCGTAAGGACCTGGCTGCACAATGATGGGTCTCTTGCAATGCTTACTGTTTCCTTTAAGGTATCAATATGTAGGCGGAGATGAAAAAAAATGCATAAATATGACTCACACCAAGAGATGATAATAAGAATATGTTAAAACATTGAAATTGATCTACAAACTCATAGTGGTGAATGAACTTATTACGTGGTATAAAAATAAGAAGAAAAACGCCAACTCTATTTTCACAAAATCATCCAATCCGCACTTCAATTAAATATGTAGTTTTCTTGCTTTTCCTTTTTTCATAATGCAAATTCTCATTGCAATCTCCATATCCACACTCATAAAATCCAATTAAATATTTTACTACCCACCAAGTGTTTGTGAAAATGTCTTAACCAAAAATCATACATAAAACCCACCATCATCTTCTTCACAAACTCATTTCATGTATTTTCATCATTCTATTTTCATGACACCCACCTCTACCTCTTCGGACAGAGTTTGGCCGTGTCCGTCCCGAGGATTTCATTGTTGCCCGGATGGTAAAGTGGGCAATAAGGGGATTGCTCGTTTGATATCTTATCTCAAGATAAATGCGTCTTACGCGAGGCTATTTCTACGGACCATGGATTATATATGGCAGTTGAGGAAACTTTGAAGGTATTTGGCCAATGATTGTGTGGGAAGTGTATGGATTTATATGCTTTGAGTCGCTCTTGTCATCACCCGGATGGTCTTGTTTGTTTTTCTAAAGGGTCCGATGACATGAGCGAATACATTGTTGGCATTTCAAAGCCGTACAATAAGGAGCCCGAGACAAAAGTAACTGAGGGGTTGGTTTTGGATGCTGAGCTTCTGGATCGTGTTTTTAAAGTGCTTATTATTACTGTTAAATGTATCCCTCATGGTAGTCGTCTTGCTTTTTCTCTAGCATTAAAAATAGTTCTTTGCAAGGTGGTTGCCCAACCCGATTATGCTGATGTATGGGTTAGGTCGTTACTTTTTCCAAGATGCACGATGCATGTGTGTAGGCCTTAGAATAGACAAGAACGTAGGTTTGGAAATAGAAAATCATTGTAACAAAGTTCTATCCTTAGGTTACCGGCCACATGGGAGAAAGATGATGATATTACTGTAACACCCCCATTTTTACAATATAGCAGCGGAAGATAATCTGGGGTATCACTTCATGGATACAACAATCATAATCATAGAAAACAACTTTAAAAGAGACGTTTCTGGAAAAATTTAGTTATCATTCATTATATTTAGAGTTTTTACAAAATGCAGGTCCCAAAATCTAAAACATCAAGTTTGAATGATAACAGTTCAACCATCTTTGAGTCCATGCCACTCCGTGCCGCAACTTGCTCAATTACCTGAGATAAACATGCTAAAAAGTCAACACAAAGGTTGAGTGAAATTCATAGGTTTGATAAACAGTTTGAATACAAGTCATAGTGTAATAATTGTACAAACACAATTATTATGAAAATGTTATTGTTATGATCTTGGGTCACGTTATTATATACCCGTTATTTGTAATAATTGCAACGAATGCAATTATCATAGTAACCGTGTATTACTGCGTTATTGTCTTGTTTGGTCTGTTGTCTTTGGAGCCTTGTCTGGAATATAGTATAAGTCCTGGTCTAAACTCATGGCACACAAACTGACTAGTGTATATATATATATACCCAAAATGATGTGATATATATATATATATATATATATATATATATATATATATATATATATATATATATAGATAATGGCCCTCGGTGTAGGTAATTGCCATATACCTATGAAATTCAAATATAGTGTGTTTGGTTACCTATCCGGTAACACAGCAGGATCGTCATAACCTGATAGATTTTTTCTACAATATTTGCGTTCACACAGCCGTAAGTGATTAATGGTTCAGATAATGAAGGAGGACTTTTGGCATAAAGTAACTTAGACAATAGCTGTAATAGTGTATCAAGGATACTATATCTTTTAAAACACTTGTATTCCATGGTTTAAAAGCATGTATAAGTCTTTGAAAAAGTAATCACATTGTTATAAGAATAAACAGTTGTAAAGAGTTTGTAACATAGGCATAGGCTAACCCCCTCACTGGTTTATAAAACATGTAAATGAGTAAAGGCGAGGTTATGAACTTCACCTGATAGGTAGATGTAGTAATTATTCTAAAATGAAAGCTGACGACCTTATCACAATCTTAACCAGGGAAGGTTGATATAGCAAAATGATAATAGACAGCCACGATACGCAACTGAGATAAATATGTTGAGTCCTTAAGGAAGATTGTACTTATTAGAACATTTATGTTTATTAAGAGTTATGAGTTGATTGAGGAGTTTGGAATAATTGTCTCACCGTTCGGGCCATCATAATTCAGAATACATAGTAAACGGTTGAGGAGCTATGGCAACTTTAAATCGTAAATCCAACAACTCAGCGATAACGTAATACCAAGATGAAACTCCTATAATTAGAAGCTCCCTAGTATAGGAAATGATTTAATTGGTTTTAAAGAGCGTATTAATAAATATCTGGAAATGTTAAGCACGCCAAACGTTAATTAAAGTGCCTGGTAATGTTTGAATGTGTTTTATACATTGTTCAAAAATGTTTACATTTATGACCCTGGGGTTTGGCAAATTCAAGAAGACCCCTAGGGTTTTGCATTTTTATATACGATCTTTTGGTCCTTCAACTTTGAAATATATACCAAGTAAACCTTGGACTTTGAAAAGTGACATACTAGGACCCCTATAGATATTAACTTTGATAAAATGAAACTATTAGGGTCCTTGTTTAGTTATAAGTTTCTGAATTTACGAAATATACCCTTTGCAATGGATTATAATAACAAAAACATGTCCAAATTGCCATGCAAGTCATGAGTTTTTATTAACATTACAATAACATTTAATTTATAATAAACTAAAATATGAAGTTTTAACCAACAACAAGTTTTAAAATAACGATTCGTTAGGCTAGAAGGCAAAACGTGTCCAAAGTAGGGTTTCAAAAATGTAAACGCTCGGGTTTTTAGATCAAATTCCTACATAATTCATAAATGTGGTTATTATAACATAAGTTAATGGCCTGCTAGGATAAGATTATAACAATAATTTAAAAACCAATATATAACATTTAGTTTTAGAAAAAACGCGAAATTAGGTTTTCGGAGTGTACGTTATTTCGGGATCAAAATGAAAAATGAGCATGAATTGGGTTATAAAACTTTAACAAGAGTATATTTAGGATCATATAAACATTAAAACGTGTAGATCACGAAGTAGAACATCCAAACCTGGGTTTGAGCTTCAATGATTAAAAATGATGGAAATGGGTCGTTTCGGGTAGTATTTCCACTCGTACGCCTTGTATCTTTACTCTAGGGCTTCAATTATTCAAGGCTTAACTTTCTTAAATTCTTTAATGACTTAGAATCTATATGTGGAGCAAAGGATTCTGAGCTTTATGGTTTGAAGAGATGGAGATGGGTGGTGCGATTCTTAAAGAGCTACTAAAGAGGGAGCCTCTATTAAATAGTGTACAGAGGAGTCTTGGATGACCAAGGTGAAGGTGATGGTGTCATGGTATCAGATCTTAGTTGTGTTGGGGGTCCTAGGGAGGTGATAAGGAGGACTATGGTAGTAGAAATAGGTGTGGTGGGGTGATTTTGGGGGTGTTGTGGTGGTCTCACGGCTGATATGGAAGTAAAAAGGAAGGGTTGGCTTCATATTGAGGCCAAGCATTGTTAAAAAGCAAGTGCATAAGCTGCTTAGGGACATATAGAAGGAATCCTTGGTGGTTATTTGCACATGGTAGGGTTTTAAATGGGTTAAAAATGATATAGAAAGGGTGCGGGTCAGATTTGGACTCGACAAGGTTTTCACAAGTTTTCTTTGCTTAGATTTCGTACATAATGATCATGGATGATTAGAATGTGTTACCAAGGTCTGTAAATAAGTTTATTAGCAAAGGTTTTCATTTGGTTTGGGTCAAAACGGGTTTAAATTGAAGATATGAGGTCGCGGGTACCATTTGGTATGGTTTAGGGTTTTCGTGTCTTTTCTTGCTTATAATTCATGGTTAAAGGATTAAGTTTGGTAAATTATTGATCTTAGTCAGTGTATTAAGGATTAAATAAATATAATTGAGTGTGGTTTCGAGTTATAATGTGTCAAAAGGGATAAGAAATGGTCGTGGGTTTTGAAATTAGAGGGCATGTAAATGGACTTTTTATAGGGTTTTCCAGGTTTTCTAATTCAAGTATATTGTCAAAGAAATGATAGATATAGATGGTTAATGATTTGTAAACTCATATTTATGAGTTTCAATAGCTCATAGTTGCTTATTTTGTAGGTGAATGGGTTAAAAACGAGAAAACAAGGGTGTAAGGATCCATTAGGCGCTCATTTAGGGTTTCTTAGGATTCGATTCTTGTAAAAATGAAGTCGGATTATGAAAATAATAAGTAATAGGAATGACATGGATGTATAATAATCTTATTACAACTTATTTACAGTATAGATTGAGGTTTAGAAAGATAAAATCGATAACGGGTCATGGTTAGGAATTAGCTCGGTTTTTTTAAGGGTTTAAGGTTTTTGAATTAGGTTTTAAGAGTAAAAATTTGTATGAAAGTTTTATGAAAAGAATAATTAGGGTTTACAAATTGTATATTGAGTGTAGTAGCTTGTACTCAAGTGATGGTGAAGAAATGAGAATGAAAATGGAGGTAAAACGGCTATTTTAGATGTCATGCTTAATGACTTGTACATTGTGTCTTTTAAGGACCTTTACTTTGACTGAAGAGATTTTTATATCTCAAATGAGATGTTAATTTCATGTACATATGCTTTATTAGTTTGTACATATCCACTTTTTAGATAATATTCCATTCAGGAAATTATAGTTTAGAGGTATTACGATAAATGTTTAAAGCCGTTTGGATATAACGTTGTGAATAGTACATTATAGGAATGATGTACCTTGTAATAGGAATATGATGATATTGAATTGACATGTTGTGATGTTTGCTTGACATGTATGAAGACAGGATTTCCATAGGTTGCGTGAGCTCGTCTACTTTAGTTATGACATACTGAGATATATAAGTAATGTAATAAAGCGAAAAATTTCCCCGTACAATTGTGATAATAGTAAAATAGGTTGATGAAAATTCTTGGGTTGTTATAATTACAACGTTAGTTAAAAGTATATTAGATGGTTCCGCGTTAGGGTCCTTTGACCATGGTGGAGGTGATTTTCTAGAGGAGGGAGCAACAGGCATCACCAACATCAAGCGGATGGTGTCTTTGCAAGGTTGCGGATGGGCACTTTACGACAACACTAAAAGTGTTATCCTCCTCTGGTGTAGCTTCATATTGTGATGATACTATTAAATCCTTAAAGGCTAAGCATCCTTACAAGCCACCCCCATTCATGCCTAGCATAGCGTTTTCTAAGCCTCCCCTTGTAGCAGAGATTGATAATGTCTCTGGTTGCATGTAAAAAGCTTCCTAAAAGTTACTTCAGCGGGAGAGGATAGTTTGAGGGCACAACATATCTTAGATGCATTATGTGGAGAGGGGTCTGCTACTGCCACAGATCTCTTAAAGGTCATCACCTCAGTCGTTAATTTATGGTTAGCGGGGAGGTGTCTGCCTATTTTGGTAGAGTTTGTTGCATCTGCTCCTCTCACGCCTCTCCTTAAACCAGATAACAGGATTCGACCCATTCTAATATGCATTATATGGAGACGTTTGGTTTCTAAGGTTTCCGTGAAAGGTGTGGGTAAAGAAATGTCAAAGTACCTTAGTGATTTTCAATTTGGGGTCGGAGTGTCAGGTGGTGCTGAGGCTATTTTACATAGAGTCAACAGCTGATGCGTGCGATACGGATAAGTTTTAAATTTATAACACGGATGCCGAATTTCTTAGCAACACATACGAGCAAGTGTACTCGTCCGTTGATAGCAAGAGATTGTATGGTAAGCCAGGATCGTTCGCGGGGATTAGTGTGTTTTGGTGAAGTTTTAAAATTTGATACTAATGATACTAACAAGCAAGCAATGATTATGATTAAGATTAAGATTCAAATGATTAAAAAACTACACTTGATTAGACTAGTTTGAGAAATCCAATTTGTTTGATTATGATGAACACTTTGACAAGTTGATTGTATGAAATAGATGGTGATCTAATCTATTGTTTTCAAAACCTTCAATCTTCGTCAAGACTTTAAGTGACAAAAACAAGCATTAAGTTTAATCAATCAATTCAAGACTCGTTCAAGTTTTAACTTGTTTGATTCGCGGTTCGTTTTACAATCATGATTCTTATTAGATCAAACTGCTTAAGAAATGGTCAATACAAAAGGTAGCCGATCATAGACAAAAAGGCGACAATTGATTAATTATCAATACCCCTTTCGACCTATGATATGTTTATCAATAAATCCGGTTTGGTAAAACAATGTCACATGAATCATAAGCATAGATGGATCTTAGAAATAGCTTGAAATTGAAGAAAACATGTTATCACAATGATAAACAAATCATCATACCACAAACATCATCTAATCAAGTGCATAAAGACACTAGCCACTCATAGCAAACAAAGACATAATTCCAGAATTTAACTTATTCATAAACATGATTAAAAGGTCTTACAAATTTTGTAAAAGATTACAAGAAATGAGGCTTCGTTGCCTTGAAGAATGGTGAGGATTTCTTGATGTTCGTGACCTCCTAATATGGCTTCTTCCTACTTTAAACTTCGATTTTTTTGTGTTGCTAAGAATGTATTATGGCTTTGAGAGAGAGTGAAGATTGATACTAGAGAGTAGTATAGATGATTGATGATTTGATATTGAAAACATTAGCCATAGGACCCTATTTTTACAACTAGGAAGGCCTTGGGGTATTCAATACATTTCTTGGGGCCAAAGGGTAATTAATTTCCATGTACAAGAGGTCTAGATCCTTCTTGATTGTTTATGGGGTTTCAAGATGCAATTGAGGGAGATGACGAGTTGGATCCGGGCGGCTAGCAATGCGTCCCCATATACAAGTTTCTTGATTTCGCGTTTAAGTTTCCCGTTTGAGTTGTGCTTGGTCATGGGTCAATATACTTTAGTAAAACTTCATTTAAGCTCATTCTTGGGACTTGGAAGCTTGAAGGGTTGGTTCTTTTACTCTTGAAATGCTTTCGATCTTTAGTCTTGATTCGAGATTCTTCGTACTTATATAAAACTTGATTTCTTCGTCGTTTCTTCGCTTCTCCTGAACTTAGCTACAAATAAACTTAGAAACACAATTTGATACAATAAAGTAACAAAAACATATATAAATAGCCAAATAACTTATACAAAATTACAGATAACGCTACTAAAAACATGTACAAATTAAGCGTTATCAATAGCGTGTTGAGTGAATATCACAATGATGGGTCTCTTGCAATGCTTACTGTGGATTTGTCGAATGCATTTAACCTTGTGGATAGATCGGCATTACTCCACGAGGTTAGGGTGAGGTGTCCCTCTATTTCTTTATGGGTGGATTTTTTATATGGGCAGGTATCGAGATTGTATATAGGAGAGACACATATCTGGTCTGCCACTAGGGTACGGCAAGGTGACCCTTTGGGACCTCTTCTTTTTCCTCTTATATTGCACCCGCTACTACATAACATCAAAGACAATTGCAAGCTTCTTTTTCATGCTTGGCATCTTGATGATGGGACCATTATTGGAGATTCAAAAGAGGTTGGCAGGGTGTTAGAAATTATAAAGGTGAGTGGTCCAGGTTTGGTCTTGAACTTAATATCAAGAAACAAAGATATTTTGTCCCTCGTGTAATGGCATGAAGCTTCGTGAGGGTTTATTTCTTGTCGATATTCGGAGGCCATCATTGGGTGTGAAGCTTCTTGGGGGATATATTTGTAGAGACGCAGATTTTATTAGTGGGTTGGCTATGAGGAGAGCCGCGAATGCTGTTGATTTGATGAGTCTTCTTTCATAGTTACATGTCCCGCATAGTGAGCTCCTTTTACTTCGAACATGTATGGGTATTGCTAAACTCTTTTTCGATTTAAGGACTTGCCAACTTGTACGCATGGAGGAGGAGGCCTTGTTGTTTGACAAAGGTTTGCGTGGGTCAATCGAGAATATAGTGATTTGTGGTGGACCATTCTTTGGAGACTTACAGTGGCGACTTCCTTCTTTACCCATTCGACTTGGTGGTTTGGGTTTGTACTCGGCAAAAGTGGTTTCCTCCTATGATTTTGTAGCCTCGAGGGCCCAATCCTGGGTACTACAAGACCACATCTTACTTGACATTGGCATATGTGGCATGGATGATGATTATGTTTTTGCTTTGGCTTGTCTTCGTGATACGATTCCAAGCTTTGATTTTACCGGTTTCACTAATAAGGACACCACCCCCTCTAAAGTCCAACAAACACCAGAGAATGTCTTTTTAGTGAAATGGTTAAGGATATAAAAGTCTACTTTGACATGACTATGAGACAAAAAGTAATTTTTAAGTGTCTGCGCGCGCCACATGCTCAGGATTTTCTACTAGCTATCCTCATAGACGGGCTTGGTCAACATATGTCACTAGTGGAATATCGCACTATCCTTAAGTATCGTCTCATGATTCTATTATTTTCGGTTGATGCGATTTGCCCCCTTTGTTGCAAGGCATGTTTGCCTTCGTTTAAGGAACATGCGATTAATTGTAAAGAGCTCTCGGGATTCAAGTACCGACACGATATGGTTAGGGATGCCCTTTTTGACATATGTAGACGTTTCGGGATCTCCGCCAAAAAAGAAGCATTTGCGAACTTTTTAATTGACCCGTCGGATGGAAGATCCACAGACTGGCTGTCATTTTTGGTTATTGGATAGGTTGGAGGGAAACATGCGTGCGTGGATTTGACCGAGGTTTCTCCTCTCATGGGGTTTAGTAGTCGGGGTTTTACAGCGGGTCAGACCGCTTTGAAAGCCGCCTCGTGCAAAGTGACAAAACACGAAAAAACATGCATTGAAAATCAACACGTGTTTATTCATTTTGCGTTTGATACCTTTGGTTTCCTTACACCTGAGGCGGTGGAGCTACTCGGCCGAGTTCAACTGGTTATGCACAACAATGTTATGACACCTAGATCAACGAATGTGGTTTTTAAACGTATTGACTATGCAATCCAAAAAAAGCAAGCGGCGCGGCTTGTTTGCCCGTTTGCCTGTCCACCACTATGTAAATCCTGTTTTAAACTTGGTGAACAAACTTATTAAATCATAGTATTGGGATGTCGAGAGCATGAGTGGGCGTACAGGAATTTAAAATGAGATTCATAAAAGGCGGCTCCATTGGTATCTGTCTCCTATTCGAATAAACGCGGTTCAGGTAATGGTCTTTAATAGCCTATTGAAGGAAGATTCTGTTTCTAATTCATACCGCAATTTAAAGGCAACATCCCCTATATTATATGCTCTCACATCTGAATTTTTCCAATGCCAGTGATAAATGGTGTTTGAAATCTAATGGTTGCAGTAGTTCATGTAATGGATATACGAGCCCAGGGGTTAATCATCAATTGCGTTGATGATGCTCATTAGTATTGCACTGAAACTGGATGATGGTTGGCATTGGATGCTATACTATTCAGGTAAATTGTTGTTACTCGACTCCTCACAGACATGGACGGTCTGTTGCTTGAGGGTCATTCTGATGGATTTTCAGAACGGTCTCTTTGTTCATATTTATGATGAATCTCCTGAATCCACATATCACATTTTTGTAGGATGCTTACAATTTTGATTTGGACCTATTCAGTGTTCTTATGTTCAATGTGTCATATGTCTTAGGCTCGTCAATATTAAAGAATCCCCCTTGTCCTAAACGACTCCTATTGAGTTTTTGATACCGTAAGGATTTTCAGGTGGTTTGGTACTTTGGTTTGTTTTTGCATGGGCCGTTTGGAAATGACGGAACATTATCATGCTCTCCCGCCGTCTTCACTGGCTGCAAATGAGCATTTCTAAAGGGGGGTTGCTCGCTAGTTACAATGCAGTAAAGGACAACTATAAGTTTCACGCTTATCTTATAAACTACCTAACCCAGGACATGCAGTTCACACTCACAACATTTAACCTAAGGCGAAACTAAGTACTACATGGAGCCGATTGAAGAATAAACCGTTGTTGCAAAGTTCTATTGGTTTGTCGATATGGTCAAGGAAAATTCAGGTTTTAGTGCTACAAACCAACAACCAAGGGTGTACTGATACAACATACATAATCTTTTCTATACACATTGTGCATCATACTCGAGAATTTCACAAATGAACCGTGTAATACGCTACAAACTTTGGTCAACAGATCCCCAAAGTTATATGCTTCAAAGGTAGTTTGACTATCAGTTTGGCTAAGAAAGTTGTTCTACCTGTCAGATAGCCGAATTCTTCATGCTAGAAAGGGGGTTTTGGCTGCATGCCTTAGAACAAATATTCGAAAGAAAAAGGTTGAATTTATATGTCAATAATAGAAACTTCAGTATAAGACTGATTAATAAACTGCAAATTTATAGTATTGACCCAAAATAAAACTATGAAAATACTTTGAGTGCTGAATTCAATTGCAAAACAATTCATTTCTAATAAACATGTTGGAGTGTGGTTCTTGTAGAAAGGGAGTTGAAGTAAAAAGGATAGGAAGTGATCACAACCATGTGATCAATTAAATGAATGGCTAGATCTAGTAAGGATATGTTTTAAAAAACTTAAAAATCAAGGGTGCATTATGTATCTTTTTTTATGGTTATGAGGGTATTAAAGTCATTTATATGAACATTAAGTAGACGTTATTGAATTCAGTTTACATGCCATGCAACGTTTTATTTTTTTCACATGATGATGCATTGTTTTTTTAATTTTAAATAAACATTTAAAGGTATTAATGTTGCATTAAAAAATTAGGAAACGCATATTACATCTTGTTTACCAATTGTCAAAAGGAAATAACTTTGTGTGTCGAAGAACTAGATGTGTTATTTTAAAAAAAAATTTGGGTAAGGGGATGTTACCCCGGTAAATATATTACTAAAAAGATCGATAAAGAACATGAATGTGGCAGAGTACCACATTAATAAGCGCACCCGCATGCGAACCTCTAACTACATGTATCGACATGCCGATTACATGAAAAAACTGAATACATAGACATAACAACAAATAAATTAATTAGGGGTGACAATTCGGGTCGGGTTCAGGTTGGCGGGTTCGGGTTGACAGGTTGGCGAGTCTGAAAACCCTAACTCAAACCTAACCCATTTAAATAATCGGGTCAGCTATGTCAACCCTAACCTGTTTACACATAACCCGAACCTGACCCATTTAACCCGTATATATACTTGGGTTAGCGGGTTAAATAGGTTACACAGGTTGAATAGGTTAAACGAATTTCGGGTTGACCCATTTAACCCGTTTTATATACAAAAGTTGGTACATTATATGGGTTTTGCGAGTCGACCCGTTCAACCCGTTTAACACATATAATAAAATATAAATAATTTTCAATTTTAAAGAAAAACATAAACGGGTTGACGGGTCGACCCGCTTAATTTTTTACCAACCCAAACCTAACCTGTTTAATAAACGGGTCAGATTGGTCAACCCCAACCCGACCTGAAATCTATTAGACTCAACCCAAACCTGTTAATTTTCGTGTCGGTTTCAGGTCGGGTCAGAAATTGCCACCCCTAAAATTAATCAACCCAATGCCTATGTATTCACGCAACAGCTAAGTGTCGTCGTTATGCTCCTCGAACAACTCCCCACTAATATTCCAATTCGCCAATGCTTGAACCACTTTATGCGTCTTCTTAAAACGAAAAGAAAGTAATTTCAGCCTTACATTATGAACGATGATATCTTTCACTTGTGAAGTAGTTCGGGATTGATTTTTGAAAAACCGGAAATTTCGTCCCTGCCAAATAAAATACGCCGTTGCAGCTATAACCAACCGAGCAACAATACTAATAATCGAACTTTTATTAGCTAAGGGCTTGATCCAATCAACAATATCACTCCAACACGGACTTAACCCAAGGCCATTGAACCAATAGGAACAATCAATGACCATACATCAGAAGAAATTGGCACTTCGAGTATATTAATGAAAAAGATATGATTGTGAAATCAGTACCTATTTCCAAAAGGGCACACAATGGAAACTTTCGAATAGTAACATCGCCAACGTCCTAATGTCTCAACGTATCTTGCGTCTTCAAACTCCTCCTCATAATAAGCCAAACTAGAAAAGCATGTCGAGGGATGCAATGAGGAAACCAAACAATTGATGTCCAGTCGACTTCATAAAATTATATCATGAAATTATGTGTGTCAAAAGTATAAAGTGTGTCAAGAAATTTAGTGTGTCACTTGAAATGCATCATGAAATTATTTAAACGTGTCAACAAATTTTAACGACACACAAATTTATTTGACACACTAAATTTCTTGATACATATATACTGACACACTAAAAAAATTGAGTACAGACGCGCTACGAAATTTTATCCACACTTGTAGTGACACACTATGTGTATTACATAAATTTTATTGAAATATATGTGGTGACACACCAAATATTTTTTTTGGACACATTTATAATGATACACTAAATTTCATCACATCTCTAATCTCTAAATAAACACCCTAAAGTTTCTTTAACCACAGTTTTATTTTTGACATGAACACTTATAATAACACTCTCCAAACCTCACAAACGAAGTAACTAGATGAAAACCATTATTTATGAGTCAACTAGATGAAAACTCAATAATGTAACTGTTAGATTAATTTCAAAAGTGCTCTTCCATTTTCGAATTGACGTACAAGAAATTATCACATTGATTACTCTAAAAAAATTTCATACTTTTATAACACATAGTTTTTTCTATAAGTATCTAGTGACACATAAAAAATTTGACACATTTGTAGTCACATTATAATTTTTGAAACATATATAGTGACACACTAAATTATTTGACACGTTCTAATGTGATGCCATATTGTTTGGTATATATATAGTGACTCACAAAATTTTTAGTACATTTGTAGTGACACACTACAAATTTTAATACATTTTTAATGACACACAATGTTTATCACACTAATTTCTTTGATATATATGTAATGGCACACTAAATTTTTTTATTGACACACAAGTTTTTATGACACATTTTAATGACAAACTAAAAGTTTTAGACACATGATTTAGTGTTTTGACACATTTTTATGACACAACATCACAATCTATATATATATATATAATAAAAGAAGGTTTTTTTGAAAATGTTACACGTCACTTAATCCACATGTCAATGGTGCCACCTCACTAAAGCCACGTCACTAATGCCACATGGCACATCAATTTACAATTTTACCCTCTGTATTTATGGATAATGGATTACGTGATTGACAATACTATAGAATCTTGATTGTAAATTACTAAATTTGATCTCTTTCCAGTTTGGAATTTAAAGTTGTCGGTTTCAAATTTATACAGACCATCTCTCTGATTTTAAGATCCTATTCGACTTTTAAAATTGATGGTAAGGTTTCTTTGTGTTACATCTTTGTTCTACTCATCGTATATTTGTATGTGTCATTCTACTTAGGTTTTACAAACCACGTGTTTAAGTCATTATGTGTGTAATTAAGTGATTATCAAGCTACGCTAGCTTATCACATGTTCAACGCATACATCCATGTCGTTTTACAACGTAATGCAAAACAGTTTAACTTGATCTCGATTTTATTAGGCTATCTATGAAATTCTGTTTTGTTTGACTCAAATCGCATATAAGAAACATGTATTATGTGTTTATGTTAATTTTCTTATTGAACTTCCGTTCTACGATATATGTTACATAATGCGGGTTGTTGTTCGGGTGCACTTTCGAATATTGTTGATCCTTATTGTTGACGTGCTCTATTACAAATAATTGGTGAACCCATGACACCTTAACTGATGTAGTCACTAGAAATTTTTGTATAATTAGGTATTTTGGTGCAGATTAAAAAGCTTTTAAATTATTCTATCAAATAATTGTTTACCTACTATTTATTACGTATTTGTTTATGAATTCTTCTACGGTTGCAAAGTTGATATCCAATGTGATTATGATAAATGGCTAGCTTTCCTTTATCGAGTCTCACTTTTATAGACAAACATTGGTAACTCAGTTTTGTGTCTGCCTGTTTGATGATAAAAAAAATTAATTATATATGTTGTGCTACTGGTAGCATCATTATGTTGCAAAGAAATATGTACCCTTCAATCCAATGATTTTACTTCGGTTGTAGATGATCAGTCGATATTGGTCGCACCATTATGTTGCAATGCACTTTGTACCCTGCAAACTTTATCTACTCAATGACTATTATTGACGGGTGGATGGGTTGAATGGGTGAACTATATTCGATCACTTCACGTCATAATTAATACTTCAAATAAGAAATTAGAGCAACGAACAAAACTAGGTTCGTATACTCACAATTGATTTTTAGATGATATTGTTAGAAACTTTGACATCTGATAGTCAAAACAGAGTTGTGGTTCTAATTTTATGAAACATATTGAACTAATTGACTGTGTAACCCTTTCCTCAAATAGGGTTAAACTTAAGTTTGATTTGTAAACTTTTTTGTAACAGGTCTGCGATAAATGTTTTAAGATATAAACTGATTTAGACTCCAACTTTTTAAAAGCTACGGGTGTTTCTGGAAGAAAACTACTAACTTATTATAAGCTACCACTAGCCTAACTATAAAATTTTGAAGCCACATTTTATAAGCTACCCGTGATTTATCACGGGTTTATAGGCTAGTTTGATAAAAAGAGACGTTATAATTTTCATTTGAGGTAGAAATGACGTGAAGTTAAGCCCTTATGTATTTTTAAATTGAATTGAGGTTAAAGAGGCTTAAATATGCACTTAAATGAGGAGTGCTTAAATATCTAGAATACCCTTGCTAGTCAAATGAGATATATTACATTTTCAATCCTTTTTATCTTTTTTATCCAAAAACACTTTCTATTTGATCCAAAACTCAACATGTTCAAGACTCAGATCTGTAAGACAATCTTAATAAAGAACATTAAACCGCCATCAGCTACATATTCACCTGTGCATTAAATAAGTAAAAACCGATCGGTTACATAAAGAAAACTATACATATAACAACCAGAAATTTCTTGGCCTAGATAAACTAAAATGTCAGTTTTGTCAGATATACTCACACGGTTAGAAACTCATCGATACCACCTCGAGAAACACCAAATTACACTTTTGACCAATGTTTTAAAACCCGGGTTGACCCGGCCGGTTCAACCGGTTGAACCGGGAACCGGTACGGAGAGCGGTCCGGATGTGACCGGGTTTTCGCTTGTTTGCGAACCGGATTGAACCGCCGGTTTTCCATTGACCCGGGTTGACCCGGTTTGATGAACCCGGCCGGGTCATGCTTTTTTCTTTAAAAAATCTAATAAAACTTTTATTTTTCATAAACTTTAAGATTAATTGACTAGTTGTTTGTTATATACTGTGAATAGTTTGAAGCATACTACAAATACAATAGACATAGAACAACAAATAGAAGCATGTCTAACTGAGACTGTCTCCTATAGTTTCATTTGTTTTGTTACTGATAAATGTTGGCTATAGTTCTGAGTTTGCTACTACATATATGACATAATTTAAACACAGTGCCTGCCAAATGCTCTACTTATATATGACAAAGTTTAATTTATAAGTTGAAGTCGTGATGAATAATATAAGTTAAAATTTTGTAAAATAGTAAATTAGAGTTAAAACTAACTTAGAAATATCAACGAACTAATATAGTCTATTATTCCCTCCGTCCCATATTAAGTGTCCAATTTGATTTTTTGGAGTCTTTTCTCATCAACTTTGACCGTAAATATTTTTGTTTGTGTTATATAATACTTAGTGAAAATTATACTAGTGAAAAATAAATTCAAAACTCTATCCATTCATATATTTTGGATCAAGTATTACATAACATAAAAAGAAATAATTAAAGTCAAAGTTGAAGAAAAAAGACTTGAAAAAGTCAAACTGGACACTTAACATGTGACGGAGTTAGTATAACTTAACATTATAAGTTGATTGTTTTGTAAATCTCTGCTATAATTTTATAGATATAAAACTTAAAAAGAAACTTTATCGGTAAAGACTCAATCTTTTTTATTGTAAAAATGATGTGAGATAAGTTATAGGATCATACAACATTACATATACGAGATAGGAAAGAAGTATACATATACATAAAACCGGTTTGACCCGGCGGTTGAACCGGTGACCCGATGAACCGGCTACGAAACCGGGTCAATAAAAAAACCGAGTTTTAAAACATTGCTTTTGACCGACATGTTAAATGATGTTACTCTTTCCACGAGATTAGATGATCATTTCCGTCAATAGAAGGCTAATATCTTGGGCGTGCAGTCAAATTTGATTCCATGGATTCCTAAGATAATGGATGTCTTTATTTGGAAAATGGCACTGGATCGTCACTCGTCCAGAGCCAATTTGTATCCTTTTAGATCTGATCTTAGCTTCATGCTCGTGTCAATGATAAATCTCCCACATCTACATATAGCCTCTTGTATGATGCTCGAAAGTCGTTACTATTTGGTCCAAATGTTATCAAAGGTGGCAGACAAGGGAACTTGGATGCATAATGTGTCTCGTATAGTCGTATGTAGTGCGTTCATCAAAGTATTAAGCTGCAAATCCTTTTTCTGAGCGAGGGTACATGAACTCGAGATGAGATTTGTAAAAGGTAGTTAGTCACATGATAGATTGGAGATATATATCTCTCGCTCGAATAAACGCGGATTAGGTAATGGTCTTTAGTAGCTTGTGGTTCGAAGATTGGGTTGCTAACTCAGACTCCAATTTAAAGACAACATTCTATGCTCTCACATCCAAAATTTTTCCAAGATCAGCAATATATGGTGTTTGGAATCCAATGATAGCTGTAGTTCATGGAAATGGATTTATGAGCCTAAGGGTTAATCATCAATTGCATATTTGCATTAATGATGCTCACTGGCTATTTCGCTTACGGCTGTGTTTGGCAACAAGCGTTTTGGAGCATTTAGGAGCGACAAGTAGTAAGCGGTAAGCATTTTAGATGAAAAGCTTGTTTGGCAACACCTCAACAAGCGTTTGAATATTGTTTAACCGCTCCAATCTCAAATGCTTCTTAAATGCTTCTTGAAGAAGCATTTTGAAACTGCTCTAAGCAGTTTGTTATAAAATTGCATTTATGCCCTCAAATATAAAATTTATACTTTCTTTAATTAGGTTATATGTCTTTTTTCGTAATTTTACACTTTTTAATAAAGCTTACAGCCACGTTACCAAACACCTTTATTAAACAAAAGCCTTATTGCTCTTGCTTACTGCTCTTTTACTGCTACTACTCTGCTACGTGTCGCCAAACATACCCGTAACTGATGATGGTTGGCATTGGATATTATACTATTCAGGTAAATTGCTGTTAATACTCTTCAATCAGGTGGACATGTGGACGGTCTATTGCTTGAAGTTGGATCTGACGGATCTTCTTATGAAGCTGAACATTCACAAAACTTATCTTGACTCTCTGGTCTTATTCATGATGAATTTCCCGTATTCACATATCACATGTTTGTAGGATGCTTAAAGTTTTAATTTGGAATTTTAGATCAAATATTTAATGCTCTTATGCTCAATGTACCACGTGTCTTGAGCTCGTCAATGTTAAGGATTGCCGCTTGTCCTAAACTCCTCCTATCTGGCTTTTGTTACCGTAAGGATTTTTAAGTAGTTGGTACTTTGGTTTGTTTCTTCACGGGTCGTTTGGGGAAATGACGGAACATGATCCTGCTGTACCGACCCTTGGACATCTGCCTTAAAATGAGGAATTGGTTCTGAAAATTCAATTGTTTTCATGTATATGGATAAATCTTTTGCAGCTAGCATGATGGTTGAGTCAAATTCAAAGGGGGGTTGTTGGCTTAGTTACAATGCAGTAAAGGTCAACTAGCAGTTTCACGCTTATATTATAAACTAACTAACCCAAGACTGTTCAAACTCAAAACATTCTATCAGTTTATCAGAGTTAAAAGTCAAGGACGGTTCAGGATCTAGTGCTACAAGCCTACAGCCAACTGTGCACTTAATGTGCATATACTCTAAAAGCACCAATTTCTCAAATAGACAAACCTTGTGATATGCAACCAAGTTTGGTCAACTGATCTCCAAAGTTATATGCTTTAGACACATTGTTCATTGTTACAACTGTCACAAACTTAATTTGGCTATCAGTATGGTTAAGAAAGCCGTTCTACTTGTCAAATGGCCGAATTCTCTCACGCTAAAAAGGGGATTTTGGCTGCATGCCTTAGATAAAATATTTGACAGGAAAAGGCTGTACTTTCATGACAATAACAGAAACTTCACTATGTACCTGATCAATGAAGTCTGCATATGCATAGTATTGACCCAAAATAAAATCTATGAAAACACTTGCAGTGCTGAATTCAATTGCAAAAAATGCATTTCTAATAAAAATGTTGAGGCTCAGATATGTAAAACAATCAACCTAAAGAACATTTAACCGCCATTGGCTGCATATTCACCGATGCAGTAACAAAGTAAAACTTGATCAGGCTAGATAAAGAAAACTATACATACAACAACTGGAAATTGCTTGCCTAGTTACAGTAAAATGTCAGTTTTGACAGATTTACTCACACGTTTAGAAATGTATCAATACCACCTCGAGAAACATCAAACTTCACAATTGACTGACATGCTAAATGATGTTACTCTTTCCACGAGATTAGATGATCTCAGTTTTCTTCTTCTTCTCGATGATAAATCTCCCGTATCTACATATCTCCTCTTCTATGATGCTCTAAAGTGGTTCCTATTTGGTCTAAATGTTTTCAATTGTGGCAGACAAGGGACCTTTGATGCATAATGTGTCTCGTATGTGGTAAGTTCATCAAAGTTTAAAGCTGCGAATCCTTTTTCTGAAAACGTTTTTCTATTGGTTACATTCATAAAGGCGAAGCATGCTCCTGCATTTCCGTTTAGAGGTCGAAGCTACTGCAGATAAGGGTTTGGTTCTGCATACTTACTTGCTTTCGTAATTATGACTTCTGGCACTGAAGTCTTTTGAAGTTAAAATGATTAACTAATGCAATCCTAAAGGCTCATTAATTTCTATAGTCTGAGTCTTTCTTTGGTCAGGTTTGAGCAACTTTAGGCACTGTCCATTCTACGTCAGCGACTGCAAATTGGGTACAGGTGGGCTCTAAGTTTGATACGTGGGTTGACTTAATTGGGTCTTTGGTCTGTCAAGAGCAAGAGTGTGGCAGCACAAGTTTGGAATGAGACTCGAATAATTGGCGCTTGTCGTTTGATATATTATTGGGTATATATCTCAATCATTTGATTTTAAATTCTTATTCGGAAAAAGACAAAATCAAGTTTAACTTGCTAAGTTAGACTCTAATTTGAAGACGAAATTCCTTTTATCTTATATTTGTATTTGTGCTCATAAATGATTTTCATTTTTTATTTTTTTGCAGAGGTAATGGTGGCTTTTGGAGTCCCAATGGTTGAGATGATGCACGGAAATGCAGATGTTATTGAGGGTAGGTCTGTAATTGAATTGACGATGCTCAATAAAATGTTAAATGACGTTACTCTTTCCACAAGATCAGATGCCATTGGATGTTTTATTATTTAGGTATATTTCTGTTACTCGACTCTTCAAACTGGTGGTCAATATATAGCTTGCAAGTCTTGGCTTGAGAGCGAAATTGGATCGAATGGATTCCAAAGAAAGCCAAGGTCTTTTATTGGCAAGATTGACCCATGATCATGACCCCTCAGAAGACAATTTGGATCCTTATGAAACTGATCTCAACTTTATGAATTTATCTATGATAAATCTCTGGAATCCACAGATTGCCTAAGGAACGGGCCTTGGATTGCATTACGTGTCTATAGTAAGCTCGTCAAAGTTCAAAATGACTCTTTTTGTTGCCAATGTTATTTATGTTGTTTGGTTTTCTCTGACATGGCTATTTGGAAATGGTTGTACATGCTCCTGCAATTCCAACCATCAAGAGATCTAAGCAGCTGAAAATGAGGGTTTTGTTCTGCATATTCCAGTTGCTTTCTTTGTGACTGCAAGTTCGGCACAGGTCGATTCTAGTTTTGCGACTTGGGTTGCATTACTGTAGTTTATCTTAGATGAGGTAATGCTTTGCCGCATATTCACTTACCTGTGTTTGGGGTCAATAATCTTCCATTAAAACATCAACCAACCAAATATAAACTTAATAAATTTATACATAAACTTATTTCTTAAACGTCAGATTCATTATATTAACAAAAACTCATTATACATACTATTGCACCCTTTTCTTCCAAACTACACTATTACAGCTTATTCAGATGTGTTAAAACTATACAGCATACTAGAAACATCCGAGCATTTAACTACTCACTTTACATCCTACCCCCGTTGCTTTCACTACCACCCAACGTGCTACGACTTTCATATAAAATCCTTCTGATAATCTGAATCATATTATCCAAATCTGCAGCCAAAGACTCAACAGCATGATCAGCTCCGTCGACAAACTACACAATGCTTAAAAAATGTCATTTGGTGTGTTGCTATCACTTCCAGTCAGGTATCTCATCATGTCTTCATTCTTCGCCCTTCATTAGCATATAAGATTTCAATACAGGAGCACTTTACATCCACCAAGCGCCTCATTGAATAAAAACATCACAAAAGATAAGCCATTTTGATTGTCAACTGATCTGCAGAGTACATGCTTAAACACATTGAAACCGTCACAAACTTAATTTGGCTATCAGTTAGGTTGAAATTTGTTTTGGTTCAGATGACCTGTTATTGTCTGGAATTTACCGCGCAATAAGGGTGATTTTAACTACAAGCCTAAGAATAGCTAACAGAATGAGAAAGTGTATAAACTTCGATGTCAATTGAAAATACTTTTGAAAAGAATTTATCAGTTTGAAGTTAAAAGTTGAATACATGCAGTTTTGGCATAATTTATTTATAAAAACACTTGCAGTGTCAAACAATAGATGAGGCTCAGATCTGTAAAACAATCAAAACAAAGAGGATAATACTGCCATGGCTGCAAATTAACAGCTGCATTAACATATAACAACCAGAAATTGCCTCGCCAAGATACAGTACATCTCATATTTGCTAGATTAACTCAGACAACTAGAAACTTATCATCACCGCCTCGGTAGACACTAAAATACACCATTCATATACTCCCTCCGTCACAAATAAACAAGAATGTTAATCATGCTATGTTTCATCTGTGATCTCTATTGAACTCAACTCTATAGTTCAACTTCAAACATAACACAAGGGCTGTTTACAAATAGGGGTAAAAAATTGAAAATCATAGGCAACCGAGGAGGTAAACAACCCTTATCAAACATCCATTCCCTCGGACGTCTCATTTCTTAACTGTCTGAGTTCATATGTTTCGTTTTGCCCTGAAACCCATGATATTCATTTTCGTCCCTGGCATAACTAAAATGACTAATATACCCTCGTCTTCATCTCCTTTGTTGTTTCTCCGAATTTATATATTTTGTACCATACAACATAATTTTAGAGGGTGTTTGTTTCGTAATAAACTTATATAAGCCCGAAGTCTCAAAATAAACCAGAAAATTGGAGCTCATGTTATATAAGCCAAAATCAAATAAGCTCGTAAGCCCACATATAAGCCAAAACAAACACCCCTTTGATACATACAACCTCCGTCAACAAAATAATGAACTGATAAAATGAGGCTCAGATCTGTTAAAAAACAATCAGTACAAAAAAGGATAAAACCGCCATGGCTGCAATAATATAATCGCCCCGCCAAGATACAGTATTATCTCAAATTATTTGTACGATTAACTCAGACAATTACTAGAACTTTATCATCACAGCCTCTAATAATTATTTTGAGACGGAGGAAGTATATATAAATATATAATTAAAGGGGTGTTTGTTTGGATGGCTTATTTTATGAGCTTTCAGTACAAACCGATCTATAGATCGAATGTATTAAAAAGAGTGTGTATATATATGTATGTGTATGTGTAGATATCATAAAGGTTGTTTAAAAATGGGGCAAAATAGAAAATCATCGGTATCAGAAGGGGTAAACAACCTTTGAAAAACAACCGTACCTTTTGTCGCCTCATTTCTGAAATTGTCAGTTTTTTCTTTTGTTTTTCCCCAAACTGTAGGATCGATATTCCTTAATGAAACACTGATATACTGTCAACTATGCGGAATCTAGTTGGCAGTACTAAGAAGAACACACAAAGATTAATCAAACGATTTGTATTATAAACCTTTTGAATCTGCCTAAATTACAGATCCCTAATACAATACTAATAATTCGTGTTTTTCTATATCTTCTAATACCTTCCTAGAGATCCTTTTATAAACATAAGGATAACCTCTAGTAGTTGTACAGTCCTTGTATATCATAAACACTAATCAATACTAATTACTAAGATAACTGTTAAAAGATAATTACTAACATAACCGTTTAAATAATAATCCTTTAAGATTCCTTTATCCACGGCAGTACTTCGATCTTTGACTGGCAGTACTTTGACTTTCTACTTAGTAGTACTTTGACCTTTTGTCTTGTATGTCCCAACAATCCTCCCCTAACTTGAATTCTACTTGCTTGACTTCAAGTTTCTTGATAGTTGGTCTTCTTTGTTCAGCATCAGTCTGTCTTGTCATTTAAGCTGTACTCGCCTTCCTTTATGAATCTTTTAAGCTTCATCCTTTGAGCAGTATCTTGTACACAATCTGTTTGAGTATCTTGAAATGTAACCCCTTGTTATAAACATAAATACTTCTCTTTGTCTTAGCATCAAACAGATTGTTCTTCTCAGCAACGTGTCTTCTCAGCAACGTAAATGGTTTTTATGAGCCTTTACCAAGTAGCCATTTACTCTTGGGCTTAGTAGTTCTTTTGGTACCTAGGAAAAAGGTAATAATCCATAGTAAACTGAATCCCACTTCAACACTCAGAACATTAATCATAGTGTGTGAATACTAATGACTTTTGGTAAGATCATTCAACCATAAACGGATTTGATTAATCTTTACCTGTTAGCCGTTGTCTGCGACTATTCACTCTCAGTATAATAAACATCTGCGTGAGTTTGAGGGACCATATGTTTGAGCAAACTATTAAAGCTATCAACGATTTGAGTTCCCGTTACAAAAAGCTGTTTGCTTTTGGAGTAGCCAATAATTCAGTGTAATACCATGGTGTATGATCACCATTCAATTTTTGGTAAATTTGTCAAACCTTACAGATTTGAGATGTTCTTTACCAAAACTGTCTTGATTTGGATAGTCAATTCTTATATCTGGAGATATGAGTGAATTGATTTCCATTTGCTGTCGTGAGTGGTTTACCAACACTCCAATCTTTAAAACAGTTTTGTTTCAAATATTTGTGCTTTAATACTTTGTGCACACTCAAATTTCACATATATTTCCAAAAACAACTTTTTAACTAACAGTACTTTCAACAAGGATACTGTTTGATTTTTTTAAACTAGCGTGTACTTTGATAAATGTATGCTTCTGTTCACAGTTAAATCTTTTTATCAAATAAGATATATATAAAAAGAAAATTTAATAATCATACAGTTGTTAAGGATTGTCACCTATCTTCAGTTGTACATCAAAACCTGAACAGATGTATAATGTAATGGCTATCTCACTTTCATCTTCAACTTTCCATTCATGATCCTGCATCGCTTTTAATAACTCTTACGATCGAGGATATCTGCTCTCAGCCAGCATATAAATCATAGTGCCTTCTCTATCTTAGTGTTATGCACTATGAAGATCATTTATGTCTCCTCCTTATGATTTTCCCCAATCTTCTTGGTTCTTCAGACAGTCATCATCACTTGTTTCAGGAGTCTCCAAATAGTTGTAAGATCACCTAGAAGATAGTATCAAACCTAACCCGGTTGTTGGATGGTGCTCAAATTAGTCTTGAAAAACCCGATATTAGATGTTGTAAATCCTGTCTATCAAAGTTATGTTGTATACTCCCACAAAGTGTAAAAGCCCTGAAATGGGTTTCGCTATGTGAATATGAGATACTGTCACATCAGTCAATCACTAACCTGCGAGCTCTGTTTATCATGGAGATTCCTTTCCCCCTTCCCCTTTCTAGTGACTCTTTATCTTGTGCACTCTTTTCAAAATCTACAATCCTAAGATAGTTCCTAATCTCATCAACTGTCTCCGTCCTCAACTTAAGCTTCTTTGATGGCTGTTCTTCAGAAATTGTAGCTTTCCTTTTCCTTAAGAGTCTTTTTGCTTCTCTTTCTTTCAACATCTCCCTTTCTTTCTCTGAGCCCATTGGAATAAAATCTTTGAAGGAGTCTTTAATAGATTCTTGAACTTTGTCATACAATTCCTTCATCTGTGGATACTTGAGTTTTTGCAAATTCTTGTATCCTTGACCTTTTAAGAAATTATCTCTCTGATTTCTGTCTTGTAGCAAGAGACGGTAGTCTTTGGCTTTGACTGTTTCTTCAATTCTTCCAACCTTTTCCTTTCTTCTTCTGCATCCCATTCAGCTTGAATCTTTCTAGCAACCTCCTCATCATTTGTAGTCTCCAAAGCCCTGATTTGTTGAAGAGTTAATTTCTTCTTTTTGGGTTCTTCTACCAAGATCCCTTTGCCTTTATCTTTCGGGTCAGTAGCTTGAGATGGTTGTTGAGGTTGAGGTTGAGATTGTATGGGACCAGGAATGCTTAAACCTCTTGGTCTAGAGATATCAGCAAGAACTTCATCAACTTTGAACTGTTCTTCAGGCTCTATATTTTGAGTTGGACGGATTGGGCTTGAAGGACCTGCTTCATCATCAAAATTTAGGGTCCTTGGAGTAATAGTACTCTGTCGAGCAGTACTTTGAAAAAAAAAATGTTGTCTCCAAATTCCTAGTACTTCAGTGTCTCCACTCTTTACATTAGAAGCCTCTTTCTCCTCAACATTTGATTATACTTCAGTTTATCACCTCTTTCTTTCTAATGCTTCTGTTTCATCGCTTTTTCTTTCAATGTCAGGAGTAACAGCAGCATCTTTATCAACAATATCTTCAAAGAAAGGATCTGCTGTATCATCTTGAACATAGTGCTCTTCAGACAAAGTACCTTCTTCCTTATTCCTCCCCAATTTGACTGAAGACACTTTCTTCTTATGCTTCTTCCTTTGCTTCTTTCTTCTCTTCTTAAGATTCTGACTTTCTACCCAAAAAGCATGATGTTTGACCACTGGCTGTACGAATTTGGACAGTTTCTTGAGTTTGGTCTTGAGCTTGATAATCTGTTTAGCTTGAGAAAGGGTTTGCCTCTTGAGTCTCTTAACTTCCCTGTTCAAAGCATATAAATCCAAAAGTCCCTCATCTCCTCCAGATGTTTGAGACGCATCTGTGGAGTTTCATCTTTGGTGAGATATAGGATAGCAGCAGTACCCTGAGATGCAGCAGTACCTTGTAGACTAGCAGTACCTTGAGATGCAGCAGTACCTTGTAGATTAGCAGTCCCGTGTGAGTTATCAGTACCTTGAACTTCAGCAGTACCTTGGGAAAGACTAGCTTGAGCAGCACTTTGAGTAGGGGTACCTTGAGCATCCCTTGCAGAACTTGCAGCCCTAGAATGAGGACTAGTACTATGTTCCTCCTCTGCTGCCAATGTCATTTGTGACGCAATCTAAACATAGGGGGAGTCAAAGGGGTAATCCTACACGAGAACATTAGGACTTTGCTTCCTCATAAAAGTGAAGATCTTAGAGGGAAGTGTAAATAGATGGTATAAAATCCTGAGGTTGGCTACTCCCTCTAATTGCTTGTTCAAAAACAGTTGAATGAACCTAGGATACATAAGAAAAGGTGTACCATTGGAAATATGTCCTAGCATTCCATTCATTATCATCAAAGAAAAATTGAACTTCTGATTCGTTGCTAATCCTACTAGGGCAGAGGCGATGTTGGTTCTAAATTGCCTCCCCATGGAGGTATCTTAGGACTAAGACAGTGAAGTAATACATGAACTAAATACTTCCACTGTGGGCTAAATAAAGGTTTAGAGAAAGTGAGTTGTGCTAAATTACCCTCGTAGCCAATATCTCTGAGCACGTCCCAAATAACTTGCTTAGGAAAGCAATCTACACCGTGTGCATCATCAAGGAGTAGGTCAGCTCGAATGGTTTCTTCAGAAATCAAAATCTTTTTGCCAGCGACCATCGCGCGAATGTGAGGTACGTCATTGATCACTCTGAGAGAAGCGGTAGCCCAAAATTGTTGAAGCCATGGACCGATTAGATCAGATCAACTAAACAACGGTAGTTAATTGAGAATCCTAGTTAGGTATAGTCGATGATTTGATTAAAATCAGCATCTGCGCCGTCTTCTCCACACAATCGCGATCAGTTATGTGTTGTTTGCAAGTGCGAATATTTGCACATTTTGAAATGATATTGATGTGCGTCGGAGGTTAGAATTAAAAATTTGTGAATGAAAAGAGATAAAATGAGAGAAAAATGCAATTCAGTTGAGTATTTATAGGTTGCGTTGGATAACTAGAAAGTTACCGTTGTAAATACATTTTTAGCGCAAAAACGTATGTTTGACCGTCCGGCTTTGATCCGAACGTTAGAACGTACTTGTTGTTCTAAGCAGTACTTCTAAGACTAAGCAAGTAGAGTACTTTGAGTTGGCGATAGGCTGTAAGAGTACTTTCAACTTAAAAAATGATATCCAACATCAAGTCTTGTCCACCACAACCTCTGCAATTTTTGCCAAAATATCTCTTCAAATCATCAAACTCTGAACATCAGTCATATCCTCCCCCTCCAAATGTTAGCTTAGAGTGCTTCTAAAGATCCATTATAATCAAAACAGTACTTCACTTGTACACCAGTACTTTACATGTGATCCTCCCCTCAAATGTAGCTATGGGTTCATCATCCCAATAGTTACCACCAAAAAGTTAAATCTTGCTAAGTCAAAGCCTTTGGTGAGTAAATCTGCTACATTGTCATCAGTATGAACCTTGACCACATTAATGGAGCCTTTCTTCATAACATCTCGATTGAAGTGATGAGTCGTATTCTGAATATGCTTGGTCTTTGAGTGGAAAACAGGATTCATCACATGCAAATGGTTACTCTCATTTTGTCTATATGGATTTCAGTGTTCATGAAGTTAAATCTATAATCAAGCAGTTGATTTTGCATCCAAAGTACCTGAGCTACAAACAACTTGCAGCTGCTACATATTCTGCTTCTGTAGAGGAGATAGCCATAATTGTTTGTTTCTTGCATTCCATCCAAGTGACCAGTCTTCTTCCAAGATTTTGACATCCTCCTGAAGTTGACGTCTATCATGATTGTCCCAGCATTAGGTCACTGTTGAAAAAGCTTCTTAATGAAAAAGGAGAGTTCCTTAGGATACCATAGACTTAATTTTGGTTGATGTTGAGATACTAAGATCTTTTGACAGCATTGCAGGTGAGAAACCTTTTCGGAGTGACTTGAAAATTCTTGCACCAGACTAAAACAGCCAAACAATTATGTATTGGATCTTGATAGCAGTTAAGTACATGAGACACCCTAATCTTTGACCTATAAAGGTTGTACATCAACTCTTCACTTCTTCATCTTTTCCTAGAGATTTATAAGCTTCATTGGGTGGTGGATGCTGGCTTAATGTTCTAAAGACAAATTTGTCTGAGAATGTCTTTCACATATTTGTCTTGACTTAGGAAAATACGCAGAAGTTTGCTTGACTTGAGCCCCAAAAGATAGAAAGTGAGTTCAACATGGGAACTCATCTTGAATTCCTATTGAACTTAGATCTTCAAATCCTTTCTCCATTAGATAGACTTGGTTGTTGTTTTTTCAATTGGTTGTGTTCTTGATTTGATTTGCTTTGCTTCGTTGTTTGTTGATCATTTTGAATCTACAATACCCCCATGTCGTTGTCATTGGTGCTGTTTTGTTGATCCAATAAATGATATCTATCAACATAAACCTGTACCAACATGATATTCTCTTCTAACATTCTTATGAAACAGAGTTTTGTCAATAGCCCCTTTCCTATATCCATGCCTTAAAAAGAAAAGTGAGAAAGTCTTTCATACCCTGCTCTTGGGGCCTTGATGCAGGCCATTAAAGTGCCTTGATGCTCTGTTGACTTTGTCTGGGTTGAGCAGGATCTTCAAACCTGGGGCTGTTTAACGTAAATTTCTGTGATGTTGCCATATAAGAATGCACTTTTTACATCCATCTGATAGACAGCGAATCCATGAAAGATTTGAAAAATGCCAAAAAGAGTCTTATTGCTTCAATTCTAGCAACTGGTACAAAACACTTCATCATAATCACACCTTCCTCTTGTCTGTTAAATTGTCGCAACTCTTGTCGTGCTTTGTTCTTGATAATTGTACACGTTCATCTCTCTTGTTTCTATAAAAACCCATTTAGTTTTCCCATTCACCCTCTTGCCATTCTCGTAAGTCACATAACACCCATACCTCTTGTAGCTTGAATTGAAGCAGTTCTTCTTGCATCGCTTCAATCCAACTTTCATCTGCTAATGCTTGAGAGACTTTCTTGGGTTCCTCTTGAGATAAGAAACAAGCAAACAGGCAGGTCTGCTGATCTTTGTGGTTAGTTCTGTTTTGTTTGTATATAAAAGACAGCAATGCTTGATGTTGGTTAGAAGTACTGTCTTTAAGCTTTCTTCTTGTTTGAACCCCGGCAGTACTTTTGCCAATAATCTGACTTTGAGGATGAATCTTATGAATTCTAAGTGTAGGAGTAGAGGTGACATCAATGGTAGGATCCATGTTGTTGTAGTCAGCCGCTCCACCTTCCTCAGTGTCTGTATTTTCAGCATCAAAAGAGTTTGTAGAGAAAACACCATCTTTTGGAATATCATCATCAGAATCTGTAGGTGTATTGCCAGTACTTTGAGGAGGTGTATTAGCAGTACTTAGAGTGAAAGTACTGTCGACACACTCTTTTCCCTTTTCAAGTGCTATTCTCTTCTTTTCCTTTTCAAAAGCATTCCTTTCGGCATATCATTATGATAGGTTTAGCAAGAGATTCTTGTTTTTTATGCATCAACTCATCAGCTCATCATGTGAGCCTTGTTGTCAGAGGTCAAGGAGCTTCTTTGTTCAGCTGTATCGTTCCTCCGAAGGCGTATTCTGAGCTGCCATGAATGTTTGGACATGATCAATGAACCTGTTGATCATTCTAAATCATAAACGTCCATCATGAGTTGATACATTTCCTCCTGAAGCAGCATAGTTTTCTTTCCTTACAGGAATGTAATTCATTGAAGGAGTTAGAAGTTCAAGATCAAACATCAATCAGGAACCTTTTCCTTTGTGATTTCCTGATTCTCAATGAAAGTTTACATGAAGACAGTCTCTGAACCTTCATGTCGACTGTTTGCAGAACCTTCTAAAACCTTTGCGTTAGTAGAGTATCCAACAGATATGCCTTCTTCTGACTTGCATCAATTACCCAAAACTGATCTAGGGTATTAAGTATAGTCAGAGGAATTCCAAGGTACTCTTGAAACTGATGTTAGGAGCATCTTCCATACAAAATTTATAAGGACGTCTTCATTTGAGGTTTAGTCACCATACTCTATTAAGCACATTGAAACAAGCAGTGTTGACTGCTACAGCCAAAATTGATATAGGAAAAGGGAGTCTGCTTAACATAAGATCTCGCAGCTTTCACTGAGAGATTCCTTTCTTTCTTTTCTGCGACTCCATTTTGCTGTGGAGTCCTTTGCAATGCTATAATTATTCTCTCTTTGGATTCCTTTCTTGGCACAAAACTCATTCATTAGTTGATTCTTGAACTCTGTTCCATGGTCACACCTGATGGTCTTCACTTTATGTCTTAGCTTGTTTTCTAATCCCACGATCAAATCATGAAGCATATCATATGTTTCGTCCTTGTAAGCCAAGAAAAACACCCAACTGAATTTACTACAGTCATCAGTGACCACCAAGCAGTACTTCTTCCTATTTACACTCTCTACTGAAACAGGTCCAAATAAATCCATATGGAGCAATTCTAGAGGTTCTCTGACAGTTCTTTCTTCAATCTTCTTGCAAGAAGCCCTGTGCTGTTTACCCTTTCTACATGCCAAACATGAGTGATCAAGCTTGAATGTCTTGGAAGGTAAGCCTCTAACCAGATTGCCTTTAACCAACTTGTTGATATTCTTGAAGTTTGCTTGCCCTAATCTTCTCATATGTGCCATAAGACAGCTTATCCTTTGTTGCCGTTGATCCAAACAAGTGATTCCACCAGAGGGAGGGAATAATTTATTCTTTAGAATCCAGCGTCTGTATACATCTCTCTTTCCAGGAGCTCGAAGTATCACCAGGTCTTCATCAACAAACTTAAACTTTAGAGATAAGATAAGACACTCCTTGTCAGTGAAGAGTACATTGTGCTTCTTATCACAGATTTGAGAAACAGAAAGGAGATTGAACTTAAGCTCCTTCACATAGCTGACTTTCTCAAAATTCTTATGCAAGATGTCTTGATGGTTCCTTTTCCTGAGGATTATTCCTCCTTAGAGTCATTTCAAGAAGCACATAACCACCCTTGAACTCTGTAAAATCCAGACAGCTTGTCCTTGTCACCTCCTGTCATACTTTCGGAGCATCCACTGTCAATAATTGCATAGTCTTTGATATCTTCTTCTGGATTGAACCTGTACAACAATGTTAAAGAATAGACTCTTTTAGGGACCCAAGTCATAATCGACTTGGATACCCTAATGGAGTTACTACTCAAAATTGCTTGTGTGTGTAAGATCCATTATACCTATTCACGGAATCTAGGTTTAAGCTTCTTTTGGTCTCACATGTTTTGATTGATTGATCATTGGACACGTTCTTTGACAGTTTGTGGAAGCTCTGCTTGTTTCAACAGTACTTCCTTTTTTACCCAGACTAGATTCACAATTTTCTTGTGTCTTTGTGGTTTCTGTGAGGAGTCCTTGAAACGTGGAGGTTCAGGTCTTGTATTATCCATCCTTGGATAATAAGGTCTACCAGTACTTTGTGAAAGTACTGCGTGTGGTACTTTTGGTCTAGCAGTACCTTGATAAAACACATTAGCAGTACTTTTTGAAGGTACTGTTTGTGTCTTACTTGGTCTTGCAGTACTTTTCAACCCTTCCCTTGTAAGTACTGCTGATGGGATAAAAGACCTCCTTTGGTGAGGGTACCTAGAGTTTCTTGAGAAATTACTATGGTTCACCCTTTGGATGTTGTTCCACACTGGTCTTTTGTCCCTTGTACCCTGTGTTCCCTTAGGTTTATGAGTTTGGGTTTGTTTGAAGGTTCTTTCATGTAGATTACAATCCTTGATTAGGTGATTAGGACTGTAACATACAAAACATAATTTACCCCCTTTGTGCCCAAAACCCGTTTTCCTAGATGCTTGACCAACACTGTTTTGACTGCTAGGTGACCTGTTTTCGAAAGATGTTTCACTATTTTCTGAGTTCAAAACAGTTTTCTTTTGAATTTCTGAAGAGTTTAAAACAGTTTCTTCATCATCACTATCAACCCAATCTTCAATTATGACTTTATTTCTATCAATTTCTGGTTGACTAGACTTTGTATTCTCTTGATTAAGGACCTTATTCCTAATGGCTAGTTCATCTATCCCTGTAAAAGAGACATTTGCCCTAGGTGGTATGATAGTACCTGTTGGTGGAGGTACTGAATGAAATCCTGTTGCTTTTTGAAAATTTGGATACGAAGATTCAGATGAATTTGTATTCCTAGAAGTATTTTCACTGTCCATACTACTGCTAGACTCAACCCCAAATCCTATACATGACTTATCAGACACATATCTTTGTTTGTTTAGGACTTCATTTTGAAGAACAGCAGCATTTGACCATTTTTCAAGCTTTTCCTTGAAATCATCTCTTTCTTTTAAGGCTTGATCTAGTTCCTTTTGTTTTTCTTCTAGTTTCAAATCCCTTATCTTTAAGTCATATTCCATCTGTTCATACTTATCACCCCATGCATATTCATTCTTTTCATGTGTTTTAAGTATAACTTCTAATGACTCTAAGCTCATTTGATATCCTAGAATTTCAGTCCTAGCCTTTTGAAAATTATCTCTTTCAGTTTGATAGCTTTCAAGCAATTTTTTATAAGATTTACTACATTTAGAACAGTAAGGTACCTCTGAGTTTGTAGCCATCAAAGCTAGAGACACTGGTGTATCATCAGCTTTGTTGCTCCAGTCAAAATCACCAAGTCCATCTTGTCTAAAGTGCACATGTTCTGCATTAAACTCCATACTCCAATCATCTTGTTCAACTTCAGTCAGTGAATCATAAGCATATGTTCTATGGTTCTGCATCAAATTCCTTGGTCCTGTACAAATATCTCTCATTGTTGTATGTTGCCAACCAAGGCTTTTGTGTTATGAATCTTCAATTAGCCAAATTTCTCTTCTTCTGAGCGACCATTTGCTCTGTTTTACTGGTATTTAGCAAATCTACATCTCCTAGCAATTGACCCATCTTTTGACAGTTAAGCATTCATTCTGTTGACTTATCAAGGTACTCCCATTCGTTGGTTTGAGTGTCAAGGGGTCTTCCTGTTCTTCCTCATAAACTTCCTTATCCTTGAGTTATCATAGCCTTCTGCCATCGATGTCAATTTCTTCGATAGCATCTTCTTCGAATTTGCAAAAGATCTTCATTCTCATGAGTTTGTAGGCATAGATGATTGTTGAGCAAAGAAGGAAAACATATGATTTCATCTGAGTGGGAAGCACAGTTAGGAGCAGTTTGCACCTTATTGAGAACAGCTGAATTATATCCTTTTGGGATTAATTTGGCTGGTTCTACAGTTACTTTGTTTTAAAGTACTGCCTATTGCTTCAGTGGACAGAAAAGCAATGTTTTGTGAGTTTGAGTTTGAAACACCCTTTAATTCATGCTCATACACCTTCAAGTTGTTGTAGAGATCATCAAACTCCAATTCATCCAATCCAGGTTGTCCCCGAATCATTGTAGCAACGACATGCCACACAGATGGTAAACTTCTGAGAAACTTCAAATTCGCATCTTCAAGGGATACTTTAGCATCATATAATTCAAGCATACTAAGGATGTTCTGAAACCTTTCGTATGCTGAATCTAGCTCTTCTCTAGATCCGATAGTAAAAGTCTCGAATTGTTGTTTCAAAAGATTCTTTTGCATCTTCTTTGATGCGTCATTGCCTCCAAATCTTGCTTTTATGGCTGTCCATAAGGTTTTTGCATTTGTGGCATCATGAAAGCTAAGCAGATGTCTTATTCAGTAGTGCAGATAGCAATTTGTTAAGGGCTTTCTCATGTTTCTTCTTGCGTTTGCATGAAAGTAAAGTTTTTGGTGCTGAAAAGAGGTTCGCATGATCAGTTGTGGCTTTGGTCTCCATTGGTGATTATTTACCCCACAGTATAATGATCAGTGATTGGCATTGTACTGTCGCATCTTGATAGACCAAAGATATCATTCAACATTCTTGTTCATTGGGTTCTTAGTGCCAGTACGACGAAGGTGGGGGGTTAGGTTCAGCTTCAGACATCTTTTAGGGTTTGAACAAAGATTCGGAATGATTAAAGTTCTTTAGTTCCGAGTCTTCCACAAGCTCTGATACCACTTGTTAGGATCGCATATTCCTTAATGAAACACTGATTTATACTGTCAACTATGCGGTATCTAGTTGGCGTATAAGAGAACGCACACAAAGATTAATCGACACGATTTGTATTATAATCCTTTGAATTATGCCTAAATTACAAGATCTTCTATACAATACTAATTTCGTGTTTTTCTATTTCTCTCCTAATACCTCTAGAGATCTTTTTTAAACATAAGGATAACCTCTAGATAGAGTACGAGTACTTGTATGACATAAACACTAATCAATTACTAATCATTAAAATAACTGTTACAAGATAATTACTAACATAACCGTTTAAATGATAACCTTTTAAGATTCCTTTATTCATGGCAGTACGTTGACTTTTCCATACTAAGTAGGCAGTACTTCGATCTTCAACTTAGCAGTACTTTGACCTTTTGCTTAGCAGTACTTTGACCTTTTGACTTGTATTTCCCAACACAAACCCTAGATTCACGAAGATGCTCTGCTTTTATAGCAGGTTTGCTGTTTTATATTTACAGTTTTGACCTTTTGGTTTCCCTTCTTGTCTTCTTCATAGATGTCATGAAAGGTTGTGGAGAATGGTGCGACCTTTTGGTTTCCCTTCTTGTCTTCTTCATAGTGTCATAAGAAAGGGTGAGCATGGTGCGGGTTTTGGCAAAAACCATACCGCATCCGCAATTGCGAATTTAAAAAAATGAGAATCCGCAATTGCTCGTTTTTTGCGGTTTTGGTTTTGCGGGTTTTAACCGCACCCCACCATCACTTATGATTTATATAATAAATGTGGGCTTTTGCGGTTTTTGGTTTACAATGCTGGTTTTTTCGGTTATAACAATGCATATTTTTGATGTAAATACACACACCACTTAGAATATTATTGATAATATGCACTAGAAGCCTTATAACACACATTAAATAATCAATGTGCCGTTTTTCGGTTTTATAAAATTAATATGCGGTGTAGTGCGGATTTTGTGGTTCGGTTTTACGGGTAAAACCACAACCGCGCCGCATTTTGCGGCTTTTCTTTTTTCTTAAAACCGATCCACCGGTTTTTGCCATGGTGCGGTTTTGTGGTGCGGTTTTTTGCGGTTTTTGTTGTTTCCGGTGCGGTTTCTGCTCACCCCACTAGACATTGGCTCAAATTGAGTCATTTTTCACAACATACTACGTAATTTGTTATCTACTCTAATTTTTTTTAAATAACTAAAGTGAATATATGTTTTTGCATTATCGATTCAATTGTTTGGAGTAAACCTTACCGCAACCGTGAAGTATGTTTTTACCTCGTTTATACCAAATTTTACTTTTAGTATTATGATCCTAGAGTCAAGATTACAAAAATCATGAACCGGTCGGGTGGTCGACCATTTTATATCTTGTAATCGGTCTATGCGAGATTAATCGGATTAGCATTTCGGCAAGTTTTAAGTATTTATGACGAGTTTTGAGTATTCCCGGCAAGATTTTTCTAAAATAACAAATTGTGAAAAACATAAACAACGACTACAATTGATTAAAACAAGGTTACAACGAGTTTTGGATACTTCATGCAAGATTTGCAGGTTTTCGGCAAATTTGACCATGATTAACCGCGATTGACCATGACCGATTTACACAAATCAAGAAAGGTTGGTGGTTGATTAGCGCCTAGTCGGTGATTAATCGGCTTTTTAAGCTTTTTTTTGCAACGCTAACTACAGTTAAATGAAAATAATTTGTTATAGAATTAAATATGCTTTATAACTTCATTAAGTTAATTTTTATGGGCAAATGGTCTATAAAGACATTCAAATTGCCATTTTTTTTCTTTTGTAGGCTATCAACTTTTATAATTCTTATTAAAATCAAATACTTTCTTAATTTTTATGAGCATTCCGACCCGTGCGTTGCACCGGCTTTGTTCTTCGATTTACAAACTAAACTTTTGATTTCGTTGAGTTGAAGGTACCAAAATCCATCCCATATTATGCTATAATTTTAACACAAAACTATATCAACGGTAAGATCCTAATTTGGTAAAATATTAGTCTAATCAAGTTTGTATAAAAAATTTCAAAACACACGAATTTTGTTCTTCACAAAAAGAAGAATAATTAAACATGCTACAATTTGGTCTCAAAAAAGTTAATGTAAAGCAAATTTTTGACCCTTGTATCTTCAAGTTCACTTGACATTCATTATTATTAGGTTTCACACATGTCGTATGAAAAAAGAAAAACAAATCAAGCACTACATTATTATTGCATGTACAATAGATGATATTTTTGTTTTAAATATGACATGTTAATTGTTGCATGTACAATAGATTTTAAAAACAACGCGTGAATATAAAATTTTGTATGATCTCATACAACTATCTTAAAAAATAAAAGTTATATTGAACTTGACATATGAGAGTTAATGCTAACCTACTACATCTACCATCTTTCTTTTACTATACACTTCTTTCCATTGGTTCAACAACCCACCCGCTTGCCTTGACAAATTGTAACCCTCCAATTCTTTACTCCTTTCTTTTCAAATCTTCTTTCGTCACCAACAATATAACTAAGAAACCACACAAATCAAAGACAAAAAACACCATTGGTATAAGTAAAAAACACAACCCAACACACCAACAATCTCATAAACACATAAAAAACAGTTTTACCAAGCATGGATCTTCATTTCTATGTAGATCATCATTCGTTAGTCTTCAAAGCTCATCCCTTGGGCCAGATCTTTGTCATCTTCACTGATAAACATCTACAACACCACAAAAAGAAATGAATCATTAGACTAACCATATCCATCACATATTTATAATAAACTAACAAAATGAAACACAAAAATATATTAAACAAACAAAATCGATTATGCACAAAAAAAGGAAGTGGTGGTTAGAGCTTGAGAGAAAAAATATGCAAGAATAAGAATGCGTGTATGACTTTCATGTGTTATTTATAGCTAGATATGTAACTTAAACATATTAAATAACGTCATGTGATGAGACTCTTTTAAATGCTAAGAAGATCGGATGGACTAAACATATGTGTCACACCCCGACAATGGCGGAAACTCAGGAGCGCAACATAATGATCAATCATAACACAAGATACAAAATAGAGAAAACTACAATGCATAAACTTCAAGTGTTACGAAGACCATCAATCTCGAGCAACCTCGAGTGATGTCCTAAATCACAAACAAATCCATAAACTCTTACAATAACCAATAGCCCACACAGGGGTCCATAATCCAAACTTAAGCCAAACTTCCAAATACTAAAAACCAAACAAAATAAACAAGCAAGATTTCTCATGAAAATCCACTCGGGATACTTCTAAGTCTGCTATCACAATCACCAACCTATTCCTCTTTCACTTCACTTGAAAATGATACTCGAAAACGTCAACAATAATGTTGGTGAGCTCGTAGGTTTGACCTTAAACCCAAAAGTTGTGCCAATATTTCAAACAGTGGACAATAGTGCTATATGACAGTGAATATATATGCAAACAATCCATGACATAGTATTCCTGCTAGTCAATCACTATATGTCACTTACGCACCTAAAGGGCCTACCAGCTAGAGCACTAAATTAGGACAGGACCACACACAAACTTGGGTAGGCGTACCCATCCGCTCCAATAATCACACAAATACTGGGTAGGCGTACCCATCCGATCTAATAATCTCACAAATACTGGGTAGGTGTACCCATCCGATTCAATAATATCACAAATACTGGGTAGGCGTACCCATCCGACAAACAATCATGCATCACATAATATTCACATAGCATTCATAAGCACATGTCTTATCCCAAAAACAAAACCATATTTCGCACAGATCAATTAAAAAACATTTCAAAACACATTTGAGTATCATTTTCCCCTAACGGAAAAGACAATAAAAATAGGGCTACGAGAACTCACCTCAAGCAACTCTTTAGCAATCAAATCTCAATCACACAAGCAATGCAACGACGCCCGCACACAGCCTAGTCCAGTTAATGTCCCATTTTAATCATTCATTTTTAAAACAGTCTTCACGTTTGATGCATAGAGTCTAGACGCGTTGTACAATTACTCATAACAATTTAGTGGTGTGATGGTTGATGACATATCCCCACAATCATATCAATCCCATTACTCGATAATACATACTTACACTATTTAGAGAAAATAGATAAGTAATATAAGTAAATATTTATAATTAATAATTATATATATATATATATCGATAGGTCCATTTGGTAACCTTAGTCATCGTAAAAATAATCATATAAGAGTTGAAAAAGAAACGTTTACTCATAATAAACATATTTGAGAAGCTTCGAGAAAAATTATATTTTTCGTCTTTTAGTGAATATATTATATAAATAATATTTTATTATTTAAAATTCAAAAAACATGTTTTTAGGTAAAATTTCTAAGTATAAACTTTTTACGAAATTTCGACATGACCCGTACGCTCATACAACGTTTTCCAAGGTTTTTAACCTTTATTTCAATACTTTTCATCAATTCGACACTTTTCGGCAAAATTCCAAAATATCAATCTTTATCGTTTACTAAAACGTTTTTCCTAAAATATCGTTCAATATCACTTCGTAAATACATTTTCACTTTCAAAAGTCCGTCAAAACTCTTATAACGACTAAATATCGCTTATTGGGCTTTAAGGCCCAATAAGGGTCCATTAAGATATTTATAAGTCCAAAATACGATCCAAGTCCAAAATCAAGGTCCATTTATATACATAAGCTTATACTAATAAGTAGAAAATAATCCGGACCACAATAAACCCTCCCATTAAGCCACGGCTTAAATAGGCTTATTGGGCCGTGAGTCTATAAGCTCCATAATACATACATTAAGCTTGAAAATAAACTAATAAGCTACGTATCGCATTTGTTTATCACCATAAGTTATAAAAATAGTCCACAAACATACGCCATATCACAAAAATAGTCAAAATCACTTCCCTCGTGATTTTGAAAAATAACGTGGCATTTAAGCCTAAAATAAGCCAAGAAATAGCTTAAAAATAAGCCCGAAATAAGCTATACAAGCTACTATAAAAAATAAGCTATCTAGCAACATATGTTATTCAACCATCACGACCACAACATCAAAACTACAAAAACCCCTCTTTTCCTTTTTAAATCTAACGAACCAAACACCCCTTTATATATCCGTTTCATTTCCAAAAATCGATTTTCACAACGATCAACTTGTACAACTAACATCTATGCATCAAGATAAACCCAAAAGGACAAACGAAATTTAAATTTAAAAACTTACAAGAAAATCTTCAAAAATGTAGATTTCGACACGAACTGAACAACCCAAACGTTGTTAAAATGAATACCCAAATACTCGTATCAACCCGGAATATCACGTTCTCGATCAAAGTTGGAAAATATATGGTGGTTGTGGCGATATAGGTGGTGGACTAACCAAAGACACACACACACAAGTGTGTTTTATTTTTTTGAAAATGAAAATAAAATATGGATGGAAAGGTCTAGTGGAAAGCATATATGTGTACCACTCTTAGACAAGTAACTAGAATTAAGCCATTTTTAGTTCCCCTCCTGACTTTCTTGACCGGTTAGCAATCCTAGTGGGGGTTGTCGGGTCTTTCTATTATTTCCGGGATCACTTTAATACTCATAAACTCAAACCGTAAAATTTACCCCAAAGTTAATTTGCATTTTTATTCACCTTAAAAATACTTTTCCATTAACCTAGAGTATTTACATGACATATCTACACTTTAAACCATTCAAAACTCATTTGGACATTAACGGACGTGTCGGACTCGTTTTTCGGCATTTTTCAAAATCCACGAGACAAACCACCCGGAATACAAATAACACAATAATACCTTCCAAAAGTGATTATTAATCACAATAAACCATAAATCACTATAATTCTCAACAAAATCACCACCGTTAATACGATACAAAATCTGAATAAACTGACAAAAGTCAAATAGTCAAATGACTATAAATGAAATATTCAGAACACAAAAAGGGCAAAGGTTACAGTAACCAAACACGATTTCCAAAACAACGCGTTCTATCGGGGCGAAATTCAAATATTTGCTTAATCAATCTCCCCAACTTTTTTGCCTTCACATTCTTCTTCTTTATCGCTTCCTTTTGAGCTTCAAGGATTTGCTTTGGTAGATATTTGTGAACAGTCATCATCAAAGATCGAACACGCAATGGCTTAATCCGTTCCTTTCGACTTAAGGCGTCAGCCACAACATTCACTTTTTCAGGATGATAATGAATCTCATAATCACAATCACTTAACAACTGAATCCAGCGACGTTGTCTCATGTTTATCTCTTTCTGATTGAGAATGTACCAGAGACTTTTGTGATCAGTGAGAACCACACACTTCGTTCCATACAAATAATGTCTCCACAACCTAAGAGCAAAAACAACGACTCCCAACTTCAAATCATAAGTAGTGTAATTCTCTCATGACCTTTCATTGTCGGGAAAGCATATGCTTCAACCTTTTCCCATTGCATTCAACATACGCTTCATAACCTTAAGTGGCGCAGTCGCATAAACACGAAATCTTTCGTTCCTTCGGGCAATGCTAAGATCGGTACACTACACAATTTCTACTTTAGTACTTGAAAAGCTTCCTCTTCTTCTTTACCCCACTCATATTTCTTATCTTTCTGAGTCAATTTGGTCAGAGGCTTAGAAATCAAAGAAAGACCTTCAATAAACCTCGATAGTAACCAGCTAATCCAAGAAATTGCCTCACCTCTGTTGGCGTCGTTGGTGCAGTCCAATTCCTAATGGCTTCGATCTTTGGCGGATCAACATGAACACCATTAACGATCAAATCACAGACCAAGCATAGTACGAATCTAGTAAAAAATCACACTTGAAAACTGGCGTACAATCTCCTCCTTCCTAAGCTCTTTTCTTGCTCTTCTACGTCCATAGAAATAAACAAAATATCATCGATGAACAAATGACAAACTTGATCCAAGATATGGCTTGCACACATCGTTCATCAAGTCTACAAACACAGCATGCCACATTTGTCAGTCAAATGCATCACTTGGAACTCAAATTGACCAAGCGAACCGATTCTAAATGTTGTAATTGGAATGTCCTATTCTTTAATGCATAACTGGTGATATCCTGATCGCAGATCGATCTTAGAAATACATGCTCGAACCTTGAAGTTGATCAAATAAATCGACGATTGTCCGGGAGAGAATAACATTCTTGATATCAACTTGTTTAATTCACGATAATTCTGATACACATCTCCAAAAGACACACCTCTTCTTTTTCACAAACAACATCGTGTGCACCCCCACGAGTGATGAACTCGAGACGAATAAATCCGTTTCTCCAACAAAGCTCTCTCATGCTCTGAAACTCTCTCATCTCAGGCGGTGCCAAACCATATGGTGCACGTGCAACAGGTGCAGCTCCTGGTACCAAATCTATTTGAAATTCTACTCACCTCGGCGGTAGAAGTCCTGGCAAATCATCAGGAAAAACCATAGGAAAATCATGAATTACAATCACGTCTTCTAATCGCTTCTCCTTTGGTTTCTTCTCAGTCACATGTGCCAAAAACAAATGACAACCTCGTTTGATATACTTACGGGCTTTAATACAAGATATGACCTTTAGTCGGGACACACCTTTGTCACTTTCGACTGTCAATGTCTTGTTTTCGTAAGGTATACGAACAACCTTCTCACCACAAACGATAACGGCATCGTGCTTGACAAGCCAATCCATACCAATTATGAAGTCAAACGTACCCAGCTTAATCGGCATGAGATCAATTTTAAAAAGATGGTTCACTAAAGTTAAAGTGTAACCTTTTAAAACAATGTTCGTACTAACTATCCTTTCGTCAGCTAACTCTATCTCGTAACTGGTATCTGTTTTAACCGGATCGATATCAAGCATGGAACTAAATCTAGTATCTATAAAACTCTTATCGAAACCTAAATCAAATAAAACAGAAGCATAGCGGTTATTGAGTAGAAACGTACCTGTAACCACATTTGGACCTTGCTGCTTGCTTTGCCACGAGCTTCTCCAACTTCCTCTTTCTTGACCTTCTTTGGGCATCGGTTCCTCATATGACCTTGCTTACCACAATCATAACAAGTCCAAATGGCCTGAGCGTTTGCACCCGTGGCAACATTCTTCTCCTTGCAATACCTCGCTTTGTGCCCAACCTTTCCACGCTTATGGCATTTGATCGTATATTGACCAACATGGCGAGTAAAACAACGTTCACACACAGGAAGTGATCCAGAAGACACCTTTCCCTTATTTGGAGCAGTAGTCATAGCTCCCGCGTTCCTTTGCTTTTGATTATTCTGCGAAGATTGACGTGAGTTATCCTTGTGGTTGCTCTTACCACTACCGTTCCCACTTTGAAAGTTCTCACACTTTTGCTTATTTCCTTCAATAATTCTTTCATTCCTAGCTTGAAACTTTTGTTCCATCAACTTATGTGCCATACGCACAACTTCATTCAGATTGGTAGGCTTAGAAAAAGTAACTTCGCCCTTGATGTTATCAGTCAATCCCCGGATGTAAGCATCAACTTTTACACTTTTCGGCTCAGCCATTCTTGGACACATTAAAGCTAACTCATTAACTCTTTGAGTATAAGCCACCATGCTATACTCCTTGACCTTCAGGTTCCGCAACTTGTTTTCCATTCTTTGCAGTTCTTCAGCAGGATAAAACTCCCATGTCATCAATTTCTTCATCTCAGTCCACCCCATTTGGTTAGCAACATCTAGTCTTAAAATTGCGACTTTAGAGTTCCACCAAGTCAGTGCAGGTCCTCGTAGTGTAACAGCAACAAACTTAACTTTCTTATCTTCTGCACACTCGCTTATCCCAAAAGTCATTTCCGTTTTCTCAAACCATCTCATAAGCTCAACAGCTCCTTTGGTACCACAAAAATTATCAGATGAATCCAGCAAAAGTGTATTCTTGAATGATAGGTGCGGTAACTTGACCCCTGGCTGGTCCAGATCCACTAGCATTATTCCCAGCATTCGCATGTCTCGCCCGCTCAGCAGCAATAGCGGCATCAACACTTTCTTTGATCATTCGCCAAATGGCAGCTTGAGTAAAAGGTGCAGACTTTGGAGGCATAATTCTGTCACGTCACACAGAAAACAACTTGATAAGCATTCATAACATGATATACTCATAACATGGTACAAAGACAAATCAATCACAACCGCAGTCACACAACATCAAGTAGTAATTAAAAGATAGCCATTCATTATTCTCATAAAAGAGTTTAATACATAGTTTTCAATTGTGTCAACAAAATGATACAAAAATCGTGTACAACCAATAGCATCAAGTCAACTAACTGAGGATGTCATTTTAGTGATGCAAAATAAAATACTACTATATGAAACTAAACACTAAGCGTACACGAAAGGATCCCGCGGCTCAAGATGATGGACTCCCTACCTCATCTACAAACCGGAACATCGAAGCCTCATTCGTCTTATCTTCAAACACAAATCCCATGAATCATCTCTCGATATGAACTACATAAGCTTCGTGAACTCTATTCCATAAAGACTCCTCTCGACTCGTTCGAATCTGCAATACGAAGAAGTGCTTCTTCCTGTTCCTTCTTCAACTTCTTACACACTCGCTCTTTTTTTCAGCATTACCACAAGTATTTCTAACCAGATTTTTCCATAGCACAAGAGCCGGTTCCTTCTTCCATACTAGATCGCACTTCATTACCTAAATCCAAAATCAATTTACCATAATACTCGTCCTTTGCTTTCCTCTTCTTTTTGACCAATGCATGCGCCATCTCACGACCACACAATCGTCTTGAAAGAGAAGCAATCCGACAAAAAAGATAGTTAATGTCTCTCCTCATGAGACCAAGCAACAGACCATCACTGTCCTCTAAAAGGAAAGGGACAGTAGATGACTCACCTACCTTATGGACACTAGCAGGAATAGTCTCATCCTCAGGCTCAACCGTGTCCTCAACCTCAATCACATCCTTAAGCTCAGAATCAGAAGCAGGTGGCGGTGGGTTAAGAGGATCCACATCTTCATAAGGAAATGTCAACTCCAGCTCATTATCATCTTCCTCATCATCTATATCTATATATTCTTCTTCTTGAGGTTCTTATTCTTCCTTAAATTCTTCCTCTTCCGGGTCCTCGTCTTCATCCACTAAGACAGGCTCAAGAATAACGAGAGTAGAATCGGGTAAATTCAGCCCAACTACGGGTACATTATCCACATGATCAGGAGGAATTACGTTTGCCATGATAATCTAGAAAATATCATATAATACTTACTCAATAGTATTACAAAAATAATACTATTATTCCACCCAAAAATTAAAACCAAAAAAAAAGTTCGCATAAAATGCGCAACAAACAAAAAAAATTCATAATTTGTGGCATCTCGTTCAATATTATCTAAAATAACTCTCCAAACAAATAAATAATAATTATTATAAAATCACATAACAATCTATGCATACAACACATTGCATAATTATATTCCAATACATTACATTTATATCATACAATCTCATGCATAAACATTCTTCTCTTTCTATATGTAACCATGGCAACGTGAGTCTTGACATGCGTGTAAGAACGTTATATTTAGGTTTTCAAAAACTCACCCTATTCTACTATAACCTTGGCTCTTCTTGATACCTCTGCTGTAACACCAAGGAAATTGCAATTGGGTGTTACTAAATAGCACAATACACCAAGATAATAGAAAACGACCCAAATGGGACGTTTTACAAACATGTGTTCCATTATTTAATTAGAGAAAATGCGTTTAGGTCCCCACAGAATCGTAACCACAACCATTACATCATTTGAAAGACAATTGTTTCAAATTAAAGACATTGTTTTTAAAACACATTAAACATTGTTTTGAAAGACAAGGGACACATAAGTAGGTCTTGTCACCAAATCATCACAAATACACGCAAACAGACACCTCCACGCCATCGTTGCCTTCATCCTTGGTTACATGGGATAAAACATGTTTAAAATGTTAACAAAATTGTTGAGTGAAATTCATAGAGTTTATAAATAATCAATAAGTAATAATCTTTGAACACATAGATTTAGTTCATCTGGAAAACTTGCAACTAATTACAATGTAAAACATCTCTTTTCTTTCATGGCAATAACTTTTTGACTCGAACTTTAATAATGCGATATCTCATTTCATATGTCAACTTTCCCCAAAATAAGGTATTATTGTCATATACCTACTACCTTTAAATACAAAACGTCCGTTTGACAGGGTGTTCACAAGGATTCATACCCCGGACGGGGTTTTCAAACCCAATAGATCTATTTAATGCATTAGCGTTCACCTCACAAGGAGATTAGCGGTTCATGAAATAAGGGACTTCGACAATAGCTATTTATGCAAAAACATTCTCATAATCGGGTCCAGCATACCATAAAATCACATGTGCTCGATTTATAAAACAAACATGTATCCCCTTCGCGGGTTTATAAAACAATCAAAATATTTAAATGCGAGGCTATGAACTCACCTTAAGCAAAAGATCCAATTCAATCAAATCAACAAGCGCAAATAATTCCACGCCTCACCCGCGACCTATATAATACATATATAGCGGTACGTGACTAAAAGTAATATAATTTATATAATGCATACTTGCATATATATATTTATTTAACTATTACGTATATACAATCATATACTACAATCTCCAAGTGCGACGCAAAACCTTTTTACTTCGACGCACCAACAATATCACAACGTTTACTATAAAGTTTTTATTTTTAGAAAGTTGCCGAAAGTAAAGATAATATAATCCGAACTTCTTATTTCATCATTAACTAACTAACATTACAAATCTTTTGTTCATTATAACCCATATTCAAAAGTATACGCAAGTTTGACTTTCAAAAGTCAAACTTTGTAGTTGACTTTTTACACCAAAAATTACCAATCTTAATTCGGCCGTAAAATCTTCGTTATTAAGAGTTACGTGACGAGCCACATAGCGAAACGTAGCTAAAGGCGATCTTTATCACTTTTCATTATCAAAATTAACTTTCAAAAATTTCTCGACTCGCTACGAGGTGGTCAAACTTTCTGGTCAAACTTAGTCAACTCAAAACCCATAAAATCACATTTTTGACTTAAACCAACTATCAAAACATGTTTAACTAGCCTATTTAAGTATACCAAAACCATCAAACTTCAATCAATAATCAAATATGCTTTTAATATTTTCCGCACTTGAATCCTATAGCATATAACATATAACACGCAATATCATCAAATTAATCACTAGAATATAACTAGAATAAGCTATAACAAAAATCGGTTTTGGCTCCCCTTGTTTGTTCGAATCGGACGCAAGCACAAACACCAAAACCAAAACCTTTTTCAATCAAACCAACTTCTAGTAACACTAATCTAGCAACTATAAACACCCTTTTTAGATCAAAACCACATGAACTCAACCAAATTTCTCACTTTCAAAATACTTATTGCATGTGGGATTTTCTTAGTGGGATGTGTAGGTCTTGATGAGAGGATTAAGAAAATATACTTGGATTGTATTGCATGTCAAAAAATCAATGTGTTTGGTGTGTGTTTATGTGTGGCCGGTCGTAGAGTGAACAATGGAGGAAGGAAGAACAATTTTTTTGTAAAAGGAATAATGGAAGTATATGTCTTCCTTTTATAGGAAATAAGTTTGGACACTTGAAACTTTTAGTCCCTCATTCCTTAAAGTCCTTCTATTTTTAGTACAAAGGTTAGTTGTTTCGTTATTTTAGCCGAACAAAGACTCGGGTCACACCAAATTTGTAAATATTTTTATTCCGTCCCACTAAATTTACTTTAAAACATTTAATAACGCGTTAAATCACGTTAGACACAACTTTTAAACACGGTTTTTACAAAAAACATGAGGAAAAGCCATAAAATACAAAAAAAAATCACGCTCTCGGAGCGACAATATAAATTTTTCTAACTTTCTCGGACACTAAAAACAAATAGAAACTCAATCACGACTTGTAATTTCTCAATAAACGGAAGTTTTCACCAAACCTTATATAGCATAAACGACTAAAATCAATTACGTAGTAAAATAATTATCATAGCTCGGGATAAACGTTGACCTAAAACTCAGGTTGTTACACACTTGTGCAATTTATTTAAAATACTAACGACTTTCCATAGTTTATGAAATT
>BQNB010004410.1:0-13379 GCA_026074375.1 Tanacetum coccineum | reverse complement strand
CTAATTCCTTGGAAGTCTACATTCTCTTGCAATGTGACAATATTTATGACAATTGTAGCACTCCACTTTTAACCTGTCAAATCCATCTCTTTTACCATTTACATCCAACTGCATACTTGTCCTCTTGATGAATCTCCTAGCTCTGATTGTCAGCATGGCTATTTCCCATTGTAGATATATTTCTTCTAGGTCATCAAGATCAATTTGTTCTAGATCCCCTCTTGACATTTGAGGAGAATTAGGCTGACTAGCTAGGAAAGCACAAATCACATCATCACTAAGGTTATCTCCAGATGTAGGACTACTTTGAGTATGAGCAGTACTAACTCCATAAGCAGTGTTATCTTCCTCATTTATACTGCTTTTGTTGTTTGTGCTGTTGGAGGACACAAAAGCCACATTTTGTGAATTTTGACTTGTGTTTGTTAAATCTTTGAGTTCAAGCTCATATATCTTTATGTTGTTGTACAAGTCATCCAAACTGATGGTTTCAATTTCTACTTTGTTCCTCCAGATTAAAGCATGAGTCTTCCATTCAGATGGAAGACTTCTCAACAGCTTTAAGTTCATATTTTCTTGGTTAATCACTTCTCCTTGGATCTCCAACTGACTGATAAGTTTTTGTAACCTATCAAAGGTTTGATCCATTTTTTCTGAACTTAATGTTGCAAAGTTCTCATATTGTTCCTTGAGAAGTGTCCTTTGAACCTTCTTGGATTTCTTATTTCATCCATACCTCTTCTTTATAGCTTCCATTAGCAATTTTGCATCTTGATATGAGTGGAACTCCAGTTGGTCCTTATTTGGGAGTGCCATCAACAAAGTTGCTCTTGCTTTCATCTCATTCCTCTTGTCCTGCTTTTCTTTTGCAGTAGTAGGTTCATATTCCTATTCGACTGTTCCAACAGTTCTCTTTAGCACTTTGTTACCATTCTTAATTACTTCCTATAGGGAGTAATCAGTCATAAGAAAGTATTGTTCTATCCTCATTAACCAGAGATCATAGTCTGCTGGGTTGAGAATAGGAAGTCTTGCAGTCAGATTGGTAGTAGTGGTTCCTGCCTCCATCTTATCACTTGAGAATTAGATCTAGGATGTATTGGTTGTTTCTTCTTATTCAAAGCTTCACAACAAGCTCTGATACCACTTGTTGATCCCAATGAATAGATCTTTAACTCCTTAGCTTGATATAAGGTTTAGTATTCTTAGATAAATCCAAAATTACTAAGAATGAAACTTTGATTGAATGATATAAACTATATGAAATCTAGTTTATATCACTAAGAAGTATACTCAATTGTATCAGATAAGTGTTGACAACGGTAAATATATCAACACAAATAAGCTTAATCATATTAATACGATCTCCCCCTAATAAAGTGATCGGGGTTTACAACCTTGAAAACTATGAATTTATGGAAAACTGATTTCTAGAACCCATAACCTTGGATATCCTTGTATACCCAAGGAGTCCTTTTCAAGAAAAAGCTATAAATATTTTTTAAACTTTATAAGATATCAATATCTTCATAAATATATAATCTTATAATGATCTTCTATAATTTATAGAATATATACTTTGAACTAATCCATGCATATCCCTTCACACGTCTTTATCTTCATGCACTCTTCAGTCTTCAGCAGTATTAACTTCTTCTCAGCAGTATTAAGTTAGTACTGGCAGTACTAACTTTTGCTTTAGCAGTACTAACCAGTTAGTACTGGTAGTTATAATCTGTGTAGTACAAACTCTTTAAGCTTGGCAGTACTAAGTTGAGCTAGCAGTATAAACTTTATAGAAAACCTTAATTCCCAACAGATCTAAGCTTACATAATCAAATAAGCTTTAGCTTATTTCATTTCTTTTTTCCTTTCTTCTTTTCTTTTTTCGATTTAAGCTACTTTTTGCTTATTTCGATTTCTTTTATCTCCTAGCTTCTTTACTCAGATAAGCTTAACTTAGCTTATTCGGTTGTAAGCTTTTAGGAGTATAGTTCTAGCTTATTATAGCTTATTCCTTATTGTGTAGTTTTCGAATAAGCTTCCTATTAGCTTATTTCGAGCTTATTGATTTTTGCTTTTTGGATTATTATTTCTTAGATCTAATCCTTAAATATACCCGATTCGAGTTCACTTGATTGAATACCTTAGTTTTGGGTGGATTAGATCTAAAGTCTTCATTTTTATTAGCTTATTATCTTAGAATAATCAGTAGCTTATTATTATTATTATTATTATTGTTCATCTTAACTTGTCTTGTTTTATTGATTATGAAATCAATCCAACTCTTAGGCGAGGAGCTTATGGTTCTTATAAGCTAGTTTCACTATTAAAGTTCCAAGCTTTTTAAGTTTTTACCTAGCTTATTAGTTAATAAAGCTCAAAACTTTACTAACTAATTAGTGAAATAAAAACTAATAAAGTCTTAAACTTTAAAAGTTTAACTAAGTTTATAAGAGCGGGTGGTTTAATTCGTTTCGTTCTCATCAAACGGGTTCTACTTTCTCATCTTTTTTTATAACACCCTGTGTTTTCAAGTCATTGACGACGTCAACAAATCCGCAATGTACCTTTTGTATTGTACATGGTTGCTTGAAATTGTAAACGTTAGGTTAAATCGCGTACGCCAAAAATTAGCGTTCAATGTAAACGGGCATTAAACAATTAAATGTTTACATCAAGCAAGGGTTATATAATTATTTTGAGGATAATTATTAACTTTGTTCATTTTATTTTTATCGGATACGTAAAGTGTATACGTTTCGCGATAAAATGCGTTTAGGCATCCGGACCACAAATACTTTTATACGCTTCAACAAATACCCACGTTTATACCCAATACCCAAAATTTAGTCAATATTATCATACATAAGCTCTTATAACCGGATTTAAAGAGAAAGAACAAGAAAATGCAAGTTGAGAACACATTTCCATGTTTTCATGGGATGTTCTCAACTATTAGGGGACATCTACCATTCCTACCATGCCTTGACCAAAGACCATGCTATGGCCATTCCTAAGACTTACTATATGGTCCCCCCCTTGATAGGTATGCATGTTTATTATTATATATTGCATAAGAGACTCATACAACACCACTCTTAGACAAATCAAACCAAAACCCTACTTGGCTCTATTAGAGCTCACGGCTCAAACAACCTCCAACAACAAAGCCATACAAAATTTTCTACAATCCATACACTTCTATATACACCTATTCTAAGATATACTAAGGCATTTGCAAGCATTGAATCATCATTTCCAAGTATTTCTCAAGTAAAAGAAAGCTAGGGTTTAGTGAAGGAAAGCTAGGGTTTATTAAGTGCAAGCTTGGTTTTTGTGGCTAAACAAGGGTTTAGTACTAGCACATCATCATCATCATACCTCATAAGGTCTATTTGAACTCTTTATGTTTTTATAACTTTCATTTTTATGCACATGATTATTGTATTTAGCTTAAATCACCATTTAGGTTTTATTCATGAAAATGAAGTTTATACTTGAAATGATCATTTTACACACTTATATACATGTGGTGTTATTACTTACATCATGATAAAAAGGATGAGAAAATATTGTATCAAGTTATTTTGGTGTAAAAATGATTATGGGTTAATTAGGGTTTTCATAGTTTCATAATATGTTTTAAGTTAAAGAAATACATAAGACATGTTAATATTGATTATGGACTCTTAATCATGTTAATAGAACACTAAAATAAAGTCTTATGGAAAGAAATACACTTGTACACACTTGGTTATGTATAAATATGATTATTGACAAAACTAGTAAATTAAGGTTACTTAAGTAAAGTGATGGTTTTAAAGTATGTTAATGGATTTGTTAACATGGATAACTTGGAACATATGAGGACTATTATGGACAAAGGACACTTAATATATGTATGATTTATAAAATATATGATATATGAGACATGTGGTGAAATACAAAAGTAATAAAGTATAAAGAAAAGATCAAAAATGGATTCAACAAACTCAAGCCAACATTCTGTCCAAAAGTCGAATTTTTACATACTCATTTTATATTTTTATAAGATAATACATTTCACGACGATTCCGAAAAGGTAAGAAACTTGTTAAACGGATTAATAACGAAAAAGTTACGTTAAAAACAAGTTATACGTTAATAAACGAAGTCGTAAATGAATTTTTATAAAAACATTTTTATAAAAATTTCAAACAGCAAGGGTTAGTATTTTTAATAAATAGTACACATTTTTAGGATTCCAAAATGATAAGAATCGTAATTTTTCAATTAATAACGAACGAGTTATGAATTTCGCGAGTTTACGACGATTAATACTTTTATAAAACTATTTTTATAAAAGTTACTATTCATGACAGAAAGTTATATTTTTGTAAACCTCATAAATATATAGAACTTTCAAATACGAGAACGTCCTCGAAAGAATCATTAAAAACGGAGCTATAACGAATAAAATACGACATTTACGGGTTTTACGACGACAAATACGAATTTTATAAAAACTCATGTCTGTCATGAACAGTAAAAGTTACTGTTTCATTCTGGGGTACAAATTTATAAAAATGTCAAATATCGATAACCCGTCTTAATACGAAAAGATGGACATAAGAAACGCGAGAATCGGGCTTAAAACGCGAAAGTTACGCCAGTTTTACTAAACGGTAATTATAAACGTTTTAACTTATTAAACACAATTTTACCAAAACCATTAGTTGGTGATTGAGCTATATAGAATATTATGTGGTTATCAAAGTACTATATTACTAGGGAGTTTCATAATGAGGCCTCTTCGGATGGCGTTTCGACGAGTTGTTGGATTTACGATTTAAAGTGTCCTAACTCCTCGAACGTCATGTCATGACCTCTTTAAATTATGATAGCCCGAACGATAGTATGATGTAACAACTATTAGATTATATTCAATGTTGTTAGACTAAGTACTCGGTACTTATACGACCTTAATTTAATTAGGTTGCATTTGATCAATTCGCGTGGCGCGTTATTTGTGATACACTTGGCATTACTCACTCAAGGTGAGTTCATAGCCCCACATTTTACATGCTTTTGTTTTACAAAGTTTTTGGGGTGAAAAACATGCAATGCTTTACAATTGGACACAAGTGGTTAAGTTTCATGTTATGATTACGTGTTGCCTAAGTAGCGATAACCCATATCTGAGCCCATTATCATGAACTGTCAATTGCTAGGATTGTGAGCGCGAATGTTATTAATAGATCTATTGGGTTTGACAACCCCGTTCGGGTGATTAGCTATCACTGGACAAACGAACGTATACCATGTCGAATATAGGATGTTGCGGGTTAGAACATCACCACGGGCAATGTAGGCCATTAAATTGGTATTCATACACGTCAAGCTTCAGTGTCATGAGCTTAGAGCAACGTAATTACATTTATATGATATCTGCATCTGTTGCATTATCATACACTTGGGAAATCTTGTGGTCCTACAATATATGATTTATCAAACCTATGAATTCACCAACATTATTGTTGACATTTTAAAGCAATGTTTTTCAGGGGATCAATAAGCACAAGGTGCGATGGATACATTGGTGGTTTTGATTTGGATGTCTTGCATTAAAGATTTTGTCGCATTTTTTTTTGTTATCTGTTAATGGGCTGAAAATCTTTGTAATTTGATTTAAGTGAAACAAGTAAGCTACGGGCTTATGTATCAATGACTTTGTTAAATTTAATGTATCGTTTCAAACTATTTTTGGTCGTTTTATTTATCTCTTGTGTTGTTGATCATAAATAACACGCCCGGACCTAATTCCGCTGCGACCCAGCTTTGGGGTTGTTACAATTGGTATCAAGATGCCACACCAACAACCCCCCCCCCCCCCCCCCCCCCCACCCCCCCCCCCCCCCCCCCCCCCCCCCCCCCCCCCCCCCCCCCCCCCCCCCCCCCCCCCCCCCCCCCCCCCCCCCCCCCCCCCCCCCCCCCCCCCCCCACCACCCCCACCACCACACAAACAACCACACACCAAAAAAAAAAAACACCCCCCCCCCCCCACCCACACCAAAAAAAAAAAAAAAAAAACCAAACCCCCCCAACCAAAAAAAACCAAAAAATAACACAAAAAAAAAACCCCCCCCCCCCCCCCCCCCCCCCACCCCCCATAAAAAAAAAAATACAAAAAAAAAAAACAAAAAAAAAAAAAAAAAAAAAAAAAAAAAAAAAAAAAAAAAAAAAAAAAAAAAAAGGTTATAGAGAACCAGGTCAAATGTTTTTGCTGGACTATAACCGTTTTCAAGAGTTGTTTTTATAAATAAAGGGATTACACGGGACATACATATGTGCATACATTCATGCATACACTACTTGTTGCATTAGTTGGTTGGACTAGATGCATTCATATTTGATATACATGTTATGATATAAATGTATATTACTATAAAGGTCTTATATTAAGTACTAATATAAGCTATTTTGAATTTTCAGACTCAGTCATGTCAGATTCGGATGAATCGGGGGTTACACACACGGAGGTTTCCAGTCCATTTGAGGATCTATCAGACATCGGATCACCTAGAGCCGATGAGCACGAGTTACTTGAGCCACCGTACATGCCAGAGGAGGACGCATATTAGAGCCGCTCTTATGGACCAACTCTCTCCGATTAATGTGCCTGGCCCAGAGGAGCCTGAGCAGGCACCACCCTCACCTGATTATGTTCCAGGTCCGGAGCTTGCTGATGACGAGATCGTTGCTGGGGACCAGCCATATGCTGAGGACGCCTCACCTATGACACATTCACCTGATGATGTTCCGGAAACTGATCCTGAGGCAGACCCGGAGGAGGATGACGATGAGGACCCTGAGGAGGATCCTATGACTTTACTGCTGACGGAGGAGATGGTCGAGACGATGAGATGGAATTGAGGAGGATGAGGATGCGATTATTGGATATCGAGGAGGGGATGAGGATGAAGAGATGGATGTTGAGATTGACGAGGAGGCGGAGGAGAGACTCAGATCCTGCTAACCCTGTAGTTGTTGCCTTTACCAGCTACTGTTCCCGTCTGCAGAGGAAACAGGAGCGTTTGAGACGATGAGTCGCGGCACACCACCACATCACCTGCCATACGTATGTCGGCTAGGATTTCTATTTCCTGATCCATTAACGGTACCAGCATGTCTGATTTGAGGTTGCCAGACTGTTGCTATATCTTCCCACCAGCATCACCACTATCTCATGGTCTTCATCACCACCCAGATTCCTTTCCCAGTATCACCTCCCTTACTGTAGTGACAGCACCACCTCACTTGTCCTATTAGATTATTGGGCTATCGAGCTGCCACGATTTTTTTTTCTAGGAGAGAGTTGAGGTGCAGTACTTCCCATTCTTACCTACCACCACCCTTCATGCTCGCACCACCAGACCAGATGCACCTCCACACTTGGCTACATCAGAGCTCTACTTCATTTCCACAACTTGTTGTTACATCTAGACAGTCATAGAGAGGTAGACCCGAGGTTAACCTACCACCCTCGGATTGGGGTTAGGTTAATCGCTCTGGGTCCGGGTATGAGGTAGGAGAGAGCTCCCGCCACCGCTGCTGCTAGACCAGTGGAGGTCTTAGGGCAGATTTTTACAGGCTTGTTCACACTTATGGACATGCTGATTAGACGTGACCCAGAGAGATATGTCGGATATGGGATTACGGATTCATGGGAGGAGATGGTTGAGACATTACCAGGAGCTCCAGTTAGTACCGTTACAGAGTTGGGTGCACACAAGAGGAGAGTTTGAGTCTATGAGGTTAGGCGAGCTAACAGATGAGATAACACCAGGTAGATGTTGTGCATGGACAGAGACAAGTTATTGGCCGCGTCGGGTCATTATGTTGTTTAGAGATCGACGTTCATGCACATAAAGTCAGCTCATCGGAGGACTGAGGATGGGGATGTCTAGAGGGCTTGGGGTTCACGAGCGATGGATGCTAGCGATCTTGCTCATGGAGAGGTTATTTCTCTACGTACCACAGTCCATGCACAGATGTCAGAGATCACAGAGTTACAGTCAGCGGACCATAGGAGACAGAGAGCGATTTCCGATTTGCTAGAGACAGACCGCAGGAGGCGTGAGGAGATGAGAGAGTTGAGAGCTGCTGATCGCACTCGACAGCAGCCAGCTTTTTCAGGATCCTTGGAAACTTTTTTTTTTTACTATGCTGACTAATATAGAGAGAGATGATTCCACTTCAGGGACTGGTCACCACACTGCAGGGGCAGGTGACAGCCTTACAGGGACAGGTGATGGCATTACAGGGGCAGGTTACTGCATTACAGGGACAGCAGGGACCCGCTGGGGGTCCTGCACAGCCAGAGCTGCCAGAGGAGGCTGGTAGCAGTTCTTAGATTAGACATTGTTATGGCTAGTCATTTTGTATTTAGCCTACTATGTATTACGGGTTTAATCCCGGCTAGTAAGGCTTAGGGTTATTATGTTTTTTTTTGTTGTAACCTAAACATTATGATCATTTTGTATCAGAACCAATCATGTATGTTTTCCAGTTATATATGGAATGGTGGTATTATGTCATGTCTATAATCGAATTTGTGGTGAATGAATGTCGATTTGGTTATATCATTGTTGATTACAATTCAGTTGTACATTTCACTGTGTGATGTGATCTCACTTTATTTATCATGGATATGTCATGTCATGGTTATGATTTTATGAAATCTAACGGATATTGTATTTTCTTGTGATTGAAGAAAATGGCCCCAAAACGAGCCACAAGGTCAACACCGGTCACAACAACACCAGCCCCAACAGCAACCACAACCACTACGGTCACTAATGCTCAACTCCAAGCTATGATAGACCAAGGTGTCAGTGCCGTTTTGGCCGCACGTGACGCAACCAGGAATGGCATTGACAGCCATACTTCGGGAACGGGTGTCAGGGGATCTGAACGCGTTGCTCGAGAGTGCACTTACCAGGATTTCATGAAGTGCAAACCTCTGTATTTCAAGGGCACCGAAGGAGTGGTTGAGTTAACCCAATGGTTTGAAAGAATGGAGACTGTTTTCCGCATAAGCAACTGCTCAGTGGAAAACCAGGTCAAATTTTCTACTTGTACTCTTTTAGCAAGTGCTCTAACATGGTGGAATTCCCATGTTATGACTGTTACTCATGATGTTGCATATTCAATGACTTGGGTCGATCTAAGGAAGAAGATGACTGACAAATATTGTCCACGAAACGAAATGAAGAAGCTTGAGGCTGAATTGTGGAACTTGAAAGTGATAGGTACTGATGTGGTCAAGTACAACCAACGTTTTCAAGAACTAGCACTTCTGTGTTAAATTTAACCCCTCCTCTTAGTGCCTTTACCATAGCCATCAAAAATTTTACTGGACAGAGTTAAATTTGGTTTGTGGCCAAGCATTATGATTGCAGAGGCCTTAGTGCTCCCTGAAGTCGTTCCATGCAGTGGTCTTCAGCACTAAGGCATTGAGTAATGGTATGAATCAAAAAGCTTTCCTTTTGGAGAAAAGTAAGCTTTATAGAATGTAATTTCGGAGAAGGTTTTTAATACCCCATCATCGCCAGTTCTTTTAAGATCATAGGTAGCAGTTGGCAAAAACAATCAGTACCACCTGCATCTTCTAAGTTAAGATCACTTATAATACTTGTCTCTGTGATGATCACCTTCTTCTTATCAACTAGGCTTGTAACTGACGTTCTCCATTAACCGTCTTTACCTTTGCTGTTGCCCAGAATTATTCAATGCAAGATGTATAAATGGTTGGATTGACCGTTAACGCATATTGGACAGAACTTGCATTTAGAAAATCAATAATTTCCTCAAACCCATTACTTTCTTTGGGTTTCTCCAAGAACGCAACCAAATTATGAGTGTCAGCAAACTTTGGGGTCGACATTGTGATGGGTTTTGATGATTAAAGATGAAATTGAGTTAGGGTTTATGATTAGAGAGTATAAAGGTTGTAAAATTATGACTCGAATGAGTAATTGAAACCCTTAATCGAAGTATTTATTAAATCACCCTCAATAGCATTAACTTGAACTGGCAGTATTAAGTTAAGCCTAACAGTATTAACTAACCCAGCAGTAAAACTTGATCACCAACATTGAAGATTCGATTCTTGATCTTTGAGTCGTGAAGTTTCTTCGTCTTCTCCTTGTAGATTAATGAATTCTCATAAGCTTGATCTCGAAGCTCGTTAAGTTCGTTAAGTTGGAGCTTTCGATGATCACCCGCGGTTTTGAGATCGAAGTTGGCATGCTTAAGAGCCCAATATGCCTTGTGTTCTAATTCAACCGGTAAATGACATGATTTTCCATAAACTAGCTTGTAGGGCGTGCATCCGATTGGAGTCTTGTAAGCGGTTCGGAATGCCCACAATGCATCGTCTAACTTGTCTGACCATGAGGCACGGTTTTCTCCTACCGTCCTTTCTAAGATTCTTTTAAGTCCACGATTCGTCACCTCGACTTGACCACTAGTTTGAGGGTGGTAAGCGGTAGAAAGACGATGTGTGACACCATATTTAGACATAACTTTATCAAATTTGTCGTTACAGAAATGGGTCCCACGATCGCTTATGATAGCTCTCGGTGCACCGAATCGGGAGAAAAGGGATTTCAAAAATTTGACAACTACTCTAGCATCGTTGGTGGGGAGCGCCTTGGCTTCAACCCATTTGGAAAGATAATCGACGGCTACAAGTATGTATTTGTTTCCTCTTGATGACGGAAAAGGTCCCATAAAATCAATACCCCATACATCAAAAATTTCACAAACTTGGATAGCATTTTGAGGCATCTCATCACGATGTGAAATTTTGCCTTGTCTTTGACATGCATCACAAGATTTGATCAATTCGTAAGCATCCTTATAAATCGTAGGCCAAAAGAAACCGGCATCAAATACTTTTCGAGCGGTGATATTAGCACTATGATGGCCCCCGGTGGGTCCTTCATGACAAGCTTTGAGGATTTCAAGAGCTTCTTGGCCAAAAACACATCTACGGATGATTTGATCCGCACATGTTCGAAAGAGATAGGGATCATCCCAAAAGTAATGCTTTACATCTTTGAAAAACTTTTTCTTTTGTTGACTTGTCATTCCTTTGATTAGAAAATTCCCCGCGTGGTAATTTGCAATGTCGGCAAACCACGGGGTACTTTGATTATCATGAAAAGTCACCGAATTCAATGTTTCAAGAGGAAAAGTCTCGTTAATCTCTTTTGGATCAAAAACATTTTCGTAAGGGTTTTCAAGACGAGAGAGGTGATCGGCTGCATAGTTTTCAGCTCCTTTGGTATCAATTACTTTAAAATCGAATTCCAAGTAGTGAGGATAGGAGTTGGAGGGGGCGATGCAATGTTTTCACACCTTTGGTATCAATCACTTTAAAATCGAATTCCTGAAGAAGTAAGACCCATCTAAGCAATCTTGCTTTGGCCATCCTTTTTTTTTATTTTTTTTTTATTGTCTTTTTATTGATAGAGTATTTCCAAATCAAGTGGTCCGTGTAAACAACACACATTGGAGTCATGAAAAGATATGATCGAAACTCTCAAAAGCGAAACAAAACCGCAAGCGCGAGCTCTCTTTCATGTGTTGTGTAGTTTGTTTCTGCTTCGGTCATCGTCTTACTTGTAAAACATAATGAATTGGTCTAAAATGCTTCTCAATCCTTTGACCCTAGAACCGCACCTATTGCATAATCACTTGCATCACACATGATTTCAAAAGGTTGGTCCCAATTTGGAGCAATGAGAATTGAAGCTCTTCGTAATTTTCTTTTTAATGTTTGAAAGGCTAGAAAGCAATCTCCAGCAGATAAAAGGGTGTTTTCTCTAAGAGATGGGTCATGGGTCTAGAGATCTTTGAAAAATCTTTGATGAATCTTCGGTAAAAACCAGCATGCCCGAGAAAACTTCGAATTCCCTTAACGGTAGTTGGGTGAGGTAGCTTAGAAATCACATCGATCTTAGCTTTGTCCACTTCAATTCCTTTCTTCGAGATCTTATGTCCGAGTACGATACCTTCTTTAACCATGAAATGACTTTTTTCCTAATTTAGAGTTAAGTTGGTGTCTTCACGCCGTTTAAGCATTTTTTTTCTAGATTGGTGAGGCACGTAGAAAAGAATTTCCAAAAACCGAAAAATCATCCATGAAGACTTCCATTGTCTTTTCAATCATGTCATGGAAGATTGCCATCATACACCTCTAAAACGTGCCTGGTGCATTGCATAAGCCAAAAGGCATGCGGCGATAAGCAAATGTTCCGTATGGACAGGTGAATGTGGTCTTTTCTTGGTCATTTGGATCAATTGGAATTTGGAAATAACCCAAGAAACCATCGAGGAAACAATAGTACTCATTTCATGCGAGTCTCTCAAGCATTTGATCCATGAATGGCAAAGGGAAATGGTCTTTTCTTGTAGCTTCGTTTAATTTGCGATAATCTATGCATATTGTTGGGAATTACAGATTTGATGATTACAAAACCCACAAGCAGAAATGAAGAAAGAAGAAACAATGAGGACCTAATATGTAATAGTTAGTTATCTTTGTTAGTAAGCTATGGTTTCTTGTAACCTCCCTCTACTATATAAAGAGGGTAGGCGTCTAGGTTACAAGTATCCATTCATAGCAGACTTCTCCAATGAGAGTCTAGACGCTTAGAAAGCGTGTTTAGTAGTTAGCTAGTTAGTTTCTTTATCATGTTTGAATAAAGAAAACCTTATTAGTAATGTTGATTGTGTTCTTATTTCATATTCCGCTGTGCTTAATCAATCAATGTTATTCATACCCTAGTTGAGTCCAGATTCTTGGATTTTACATTTGGTATCAGAGCCTCGTGGCTCTTGATCTAGGGTTAATAAGGTTTTCATGTATAATTTTATTTTGTTTTATCAAAAGGCATATTTTGCCAATTAGGGTTCTTAAGGAAACCCTAATTCTTTTAAAGATGGCAGCAGTCAGACAGAAGTGAAGGCAGCAGGGTTTCTTCTCAAACCCTAACCTCGAAGTATATGGATTGGTTTACAGCAGGTTTGGATGTTCCTACTGCTAGCTTTTCCTAATTCCTACTGGTAAGCTTATGGTTCCTGCTGGTAGTTCATGGTTCCTGCTGGTAGTTCCTGCTGGTAGGCTTTGTGGTTCCTATTGGTCTGCTTACGATTTCTTCTGCTAGCATCGTCCGATATAGGTCCATAGACGCCCTTGGATCTTGAACAATGATGATGTGTATAGTTCGTTTTAGAGATTCAGTGCATGCTATAATTCTTGATTGGAAAAGTTACACGCTCTTTACAAATATTTTGGGGGGGCATATGATACCATACAGTTCATGATA